>OY720441.1:358799714-359102791 GCA_963082915.1 Dolichopus griseipennis
AAAAATCCCAAATAAATAAAAAAAAACGTGTATTTTTAATTAACAAAAATTTTGTTTTAAATTATTTATTTATTCTTAAATAATATTTATATTTGTTTAGTAATAACGTCTTAAGGTATTTATCTTTTTTTTCTTTAACAAGCTAAAAAATAATTGAATTAAATTTTTTTTTTACCAAAATTTATAAAACTTTATTTTTTAAACTAATATTTAAAAAAAAAAAAAAGAATTAATTTCAATATACCTACATAGTTATATATAAAAATCATTAAAAAAAAATATTCTTATAATAATATAAATCTTAATTTAAATAATATATATGTCATCGACTATTAGTTTGAATTTTTTGTATATTTAAAATTTAAATGTTAATTAATTTATAATGTTTCAAAAATATATATATATAATTTGTATTCATTTCTCTTAATAATTCTATTTTATTTTAAAATAATGACTTTCGTAACAATTAAATTAAAAGTAGTCGTTCTTTTTTTTAATATTTTAATTCTTTTTAAATATTTTTTTTTACATTTTAAAATCTTTAATATAAAGATTTTTAAAATTCGTTTTTATCGTTTAACTAAATATATATATTATTATATATATATATATATTATTTTATTGTTAATTGAATAAACTTATTTTATAAAATTGCAATTCTCTACATATAAAAATTAAATTTTATAATTTCAAAGTTACAATAAAACAATTTAAAATGTCATAAAGTGGTCTCGCCTAAAAGTATGTAATTAGGTTTTTTGAAACTTAATATTGAACTTAGTAGTTTTATAAAAATTACATCATATTATTTGTATTTAGTAAATAAAATTTTAAATATTTTTTAGAGGTTGCAAGAACTTGAAATTGATTCTTTTATTTTAAATAAACAGGTTTTTAATTAAAATTTAAAGATTTTTCAAAAATATTTCGGGCTTAAAATTTCCCGAATGGCATGTTAAAATTATTTTTTAATTTAACTTTTGTCTTATTTGAAATTTAATTTTATTTAAACTAATTTTTGATATGTGTGTATATTCTTGGTACTTAATTGCGATATATATTGCTTTTGTGGCATTTGATTTAATTTATTTTGTTTCATATCTTTAACTTAAAATTAAAAAAGACTTAAAAAAATAAAATAACTTATTTTTATTCATATAACTTAAAATGAACAGATTTTTTTTATTTAATTATTTTGAAAAAGTCTTTGGTTATTAAATTTTTTTTTTGTTTTTACTTATGTATAGTCTTTGTTCAGTACAATTAAAACTATTGTCCTTTTAGAAATAGGATATTTTAAAATTTGTAAATATTAATAATAATTAAATTACAATTTAATTTAATTCAATTGAATGAAAATAAAATTTAAGTCTTGTTTAATTTAATATATTTTAACAAATCATGTACATCAACATTAAGATTAACATATTTGATATATGTTTCTTGCGTTATACAAAGTTTTATCGTATTAAATATTTTTTGCTAATATTTTGTAAGTTTTTTCGAGACATTAATTAAAAACGTTTTTATTTGAAAACTTTCAGCTTTTTCAAATTTGTTTTTTATAGAAAATTTATCGTATGAAATCTGTTTTGTGTTTTTAATATTGTAGAATTTGTGCGATATCATCGATCACAATTGTCTATCAAGAAAAATAATAAAAGAATATCAATTAAGATAATATGAGAGATTTAGAAGAGTGACGGAAATAAGACATTTTAAGAAGATTTTTTGAACCGTAGGAATTTTAATTTTAAGTGAATTATTATATAATTACTTTACCATAACACTTCTTATTCATAATTTCTCATAGTGGTTTAATTTAGAAATACTTAGGATTTTTTTTTTTTTGAAATTGTGTTGATTTACAAAAATAAAACTGTTAATGTTTCTCTGAAATACTTGAACAAAATTTCAAAAAGAATTCAATCTAAAATTGAAAAATTAAATACTTTTAACCAAAAACTAATAAAATTTCTGGATAAAATATATTAATTATATTTTTGTTTTAAAAAAATACTAGAAAAATTAAAGGAAGCAAAATATTAAATTAAAAACTAAAAATAAAATTATAAAAGTAAATTGTACATTTAAAATTATTTTTTTATCTTTCTAATTAATTGAAAAATTTAAAAATAATTGCATTTTAATATTTTTTGATATTTAATAATTCTAAAATTAATTTATTTATTAAAAAAAAAAAGAGTTAAATATGATTTAGATTTAGGAACTAACCAATATCCGTCCATCTTCATTTTGTATATTATCTTTACTATTTTTATTATAATCTAAAATATTCATATCATCACTGTTATTATTTGTTGTTGTTATTGTTTCTGATATAGGAGTTGTCGTTGTTGTTATATTATTATTAACAACAATACTATCTTTATATAATTTTTTATAATTTATTTTATTATTATCTGTATTATTATTATTATTTTGTATTGGTAAATTAACTTTTAAAATTTGATTTGCATTTAATAAACTTAAATTATTATTTTCATTACAATTATTAATATTATTATTAATTAAATTATTACTAAAACTACTATTACTAAGTCTTTTGATTAAAAATTTTGGTGAGTTATCACCGCCACTTATTGTTGATGAATTCGATATAGTTCGTTTACTATTTGTTATATTTGTATTGATATTACTATTATTATTAATATTACAATTATTATTACATTCTGTTAATATACCATTTATATTATTTAGATTTGTTGGTGTTGTTATTGTATTATCAAATATACAATTACCATTATTGAATGTTGTTAATGATTTTAAATTTGTTGTTGGACTTGTAAATGAATATGTTGTTGGACAATCAATTGTTTTTGATTGTTCTGTACCATATACTGTTAATAATTCTTTACTTGGTATTGGTATTTCATATGGTTCACATTGATTTATATTTATTGTATTACCATCTATTGTTGTTGCATTTTCATCATATAATATTTCTAAATATTTTGGTATTATTGTTAAAGTTGATGATGCAGGTGTTAATATTGCTGGTGTTTCTAAATTTTCTAATGATCTACAATTATCACTAGTTGTAGAACAAAGTTTTTCACATTCTAAAAAAATAAAAAGAATATTAAAATATTTTATATTTATAAATATAGAGGTGATTGAACTGAATTCCGTCCCAGAAACCGTGTTAAAATAAAGTCGGTTCTTAAATATAGAATTAATGCTGCTGTAAATAAAATTGCAGTTGATAAAAATGAACAAATTACCATTTTGCAAAAATTACCAATTACGACGGAACTCAGCAAAATTTTTAATTTAATTTTGAAAAATTAAAGAAATTAATAAAAATAAAAAATAAAGTGAAAGAAGAGACGAAAAAGAACAGAACAGAAATTAAGAAATTAAATTATATTCCTTTTAACTTTAAAAAGAGAAAAGAAAAAACCTACCTTCAAAATCAAAATTTTGATTGTGGTTGAAATCTGATCCCAAATATGAAGGATTAAATATGTCACCTAAAAGACAGTGAGGGTTTTTTTTTTTTATGAATTCAAAAAATTAAAAACAAAATTTAAAACATACATAGAAAATTAATTAATATTTTTAAGTAGATATTGTTTAATTAAACGGGTAAACTACGAATATACCAACATATAATTTTAATTTGAATTTTTTAGTATTAATCAATTAATGCATCTATAACTAATTAAGCAAAAAAAAAACTCACCATTTGGTAAACGATTTGTATTTTCATTGAATAACAATTCATGTGATTTATTTATACTCTTTTTTAGGCTTTCTAAAACTTGTAAACAATATCTGAATGTTGGTCGATTTGCCGGTCTATAACTCCAACATTTTAACATTAATTGATATCTGAAATAGAGAAAAACACATTAGAAAAATCCAAATACAATTATTATATATAACTAACAATTCTTTAGGACATCCAGCAGGTCTTCCTAACAAACCACCATCACGAACATAATGTAAAACTTCTAGATTATTTCTAGCTGGATATGGTTGTTGTCCTAATGTCATGATTTCCCAACATAAAACACCAAATGCCCATATATCTGATTGTGATGTAAAAACACCGTCCATTAAACTCTCTGGTGACATCCATCGTACTGGTAATAAACCTTCACCTTCTTTTCTATAATAATCGCTTTTATAGATGTCTCTTGCCAAACCAAAGTCTCCAATTTTAACAACTCTTTCTTCTGGGTCCATAGATGATACTAAACAATTACGACATGCTAAATCTCTATGAACGAAATGCATTTCTTCTAAATATCGACATCCGGAAGCAACATCAACACAAATTGAAATTAAATCGAATAAAGTTAATGAAGATGCCGCACCCTTTATTTGTTTATATAAAAATGATTACTATGAAGAAAATGGGAAAAAAATGTTGTTAAGTTGTAACTTACATTTTGAGGTCTTGATGATCTAAGATATGTTAAAAGATCACCACCTTCCATCAGTTCCATTATAATAAAAAGTGATTCACAATCAAAACAGACGCCAATCAATCGTAAGATATGTTCATGTTTAAAATTACTCATTAGTATGGCTTCTTGGAGGAATTCATATTTCTCTTGTTCTGAAGCACCTTTTCTGAGTGTCTTTTTTTTGTATGAAAAAATAAACAAAATTTATTTTAATTTTCTCTAAAAATTTAAAAAGTTTATTTGATTGTAAACTTATTACCTTAACAGCAACTCTAATATTTATGTTGTCATTAGAACGTACGATACCCTCATAGACTTCACCGAAAGCTCCTTTACCAAGTAAATTAGATTTTGTTATTTGATCACTTCGGATTTGTGGCAGCAATGCAATATCAGCATCTGTTAATGGATGAGGCATATATAGAATATTGGTTTGTTGAAAAAAATTCCCACCTCGTGGTAATTCACGTAAATTAGCCAATTCAACGTCCATAAAACGATTATTTGCCTGTTGTAGGATCTTCTTAGGTGTTGTACATCGATGATGAACTGTTTATTTGAAAATATTTAAGAATTTTAATATAAGATATTTGATTCCAATTAAATTAAAATAATATTACCAAAAACTATACAGCTTATTAAAATAACACCAGCTAAAAATACTGGTATTCCAATAGCAAAAACTAATGTTGTTTCATTTCGTCTAGGTGAACTATACGGTTCATTAACTGCTTCAGTTTCTGCACTATATGGACCCCATCCATATGAGTTTCGTGCTCTAACTCTTAATGTATATTCATTTATTTTACTATCATGTTTAATACAATGAGTCTCAGTTACACTGCAGTAATTAAACCATTTATCAGAATTTTGTTCTGGCAATTCTTCATCGGATGAAGTTTTTTGTAGTGAAATAGAAGTATTGTTATCATCTGAGCTATTAAAAATAACTGTATCGGTATTATTAACCATAATGTATTCATCATTGTCATAATCATCATTAGATTTTTCTAACAATATTGTTTCTTCGGTTGAACGTCTGGTCCTCTTTCCAGATGTTTTAACAGGCAAAGCTTCTAAGCTATATTCTTCTATGAAAGCTCCATTATCACGAGCCGGTTCCCATGAAATTTTAATTACTTCACTACCAGTTAAATGATATATTTTGGGTTTACCAGGTGAGCTTGGACGATCTCCTAATGTTTCGAAAAAAAATCGATCATCAGGTGGCCACACATATGACTTTTCATTTTTTGAATAAAATAATCGTGCCGAAAATCGATATGTCGTTTTTGGTTCTAAGCCTGATATTAAATAATTATGTTCACCTTCCATATTTAAGTATGACATATCATTTGAATCAAAAACTGTCATAACAGTATGATTTCCTTTAATATTACATTCAAGAACATATTTACTAACATCTTTAGGTGTTATCCAATGTAATTTCATAAAAGTAGATCCAGTTTCTTTGATTGTAATATTATCAGGTTCATCAAACATTTCAATTTCAACTCGTTCACTCGAAGTGTATGTTGAATTTGAAGAAAATGCCAAGATCCATAAAGTATATTGGTGACTTGGCAATAATTTTGTCAATTTGAATGAAATTCTATCTGGATCCATGGTATCGTAAATAAATTTATCTTCTGTTATTGGACTTTGATGCTTATTACTTTCAGTTTCAAAATGAATTTCATACCAAATCGATTCACTATTCATTTCAATTGGTTTTAACCATGTTACCATGGCATCAGTAGGACTTATAGGTTCTACTTCCAGATTACGAGGAGAAGATGGTGGACCAGGAGCTGTTGATAAAGTGATATTATTACTTTGAAACATTGGCAAACCTAATCGATCTGCGTAATGACTTGTTACAGAAACTCGGATAACATATTTGGTAAATGATTTTAAATTCCTTATTTCTGCTACAGGTTTGTAAGCTGTGATAATTTTTCGTTTAGTAGAATTTCGATATTTCATATCTATGAATGGGGAATATTCAATGGTGTATTTAATTCCTGTCAATTGTAAAGGACAGTCAGTATGTGGTTCTAAAACTGGTAATTTCAGTGTTAAACTGTGCTCGGTTTTTTTAATCAGTTGAGGAACTTCTGTTCCTTTATGTACTTGTTTTGGAACTAAGCATTGAATTTTTGGATAGTTTTGATATCCAAAAGCTAATGCATGTGATATTTTCTTGTTATAATTAACTTGATATTTTAATTTGTATCTAGATGATCGAATAATAATTGTTTCATTTCCAATTATGTAAATATTGTCACTATCTTTGACAATTTGCTTTATTGAATTCTTCAGTGAATTAAATGTATATTTTTCCTTGTTTAAAATATTACAAGTTTTGGATCTTAATCCGTACATGTACATCTGATCATCAGCATTAATTAGAACTAAATTATTTTCTTTCCAACTTGGAGTATCCAATAAAAGTGATTTGATGACAAGAGTACGATTACATTTCATTTTAATTTGATCTTCTAATTCTATTTCAGCACTTTCGTGCAAATCATACTGCACGAGGCGACCATATTTTGCATAAAAATTTTCAAATTCTAACCAGAATAATTTTTGATCAAATGGTGATATTGTTAAATTTCGGATATAACTCGAACTGCTATGAATTTTTTCTCCTAATGTCGGTTTCCCTTCGAATTGATTTAGGTCAAGGCGATAAATTGAACTTTTTAATCCATTTTCAAGCTCCGATTGTGACCAGTAAACAATTCTTTGAATCCAATCGACGGTTAAAGATAAAATTTCATTATATATTGTTGCCAATTTAACTTGTTTTCTATCATTTGCTTTTAACGACACCAAATTATTATCGTCAAACCAAATTATACGTTTCTCTAAATCAATGTACGATAAATAATTTACAGGATATCCAGTATGTATTATAAGTCGTGTTGAATTTAAATCTAAATCAAACTCTTCAATTCGATTCGATTCAGCAATTAAAAGTTTTGGTATTGGTTGTTCTAGACTTGAATTAACATAAATTGGGAAAGTTCTATTGCCACCCTCAACAGAAGTAAAGGCTTGAATTTGAAAATAATATGTAATATTATCAATTAGATTTGGTATCACAACTGATTCATCTCTTATATTTTCTATTCTGATATTCTTTTCTGTTCCATTTACTTTATACCAACCATAAACAGTGTAAGATTGTATTAAGCCATTAGGACGCTCTGGTGGATTCCAACGTAATGTTGCTGTAATATTTCTACCACCTGTGTATGGATTGTTTGAATGTGTAATAAAAATACGTTCCTTGGTAGGTTCTGATGGTGCAGCAGCTGGTGAATATAAATCAACAGTTGTAAATTTAGAAGCCGCCCAATATGTATATGCTCTAATATTAATATTAAGAGCAGTATAAGGCATAATTTGGCCAGCTGAGTAATAAAAATATGGCATTAATGTATCATTTGGTGTTGCTATTTCAATGCTATAATTTTGTAATTTGACTTGTACTTTAATTTCATAGAAAATTTTACCATAATTAACTGTATGTACCGGGGACCATGTAATATTAAATGTATTCCATACCCCATCAATTCGAATCGAATTGGTATCAATCAGTTCCGGAATAACATTTAATTTTTTTCTTGAAATTCCTTTTGGATATAAACGATGACTTGGATCTAATACTGATATTGATTGTAAGTGAATTAATTTATTTTCATACATTAAATTTAATTTTGCCAAATTCTCTCCAGTAATATCCCCAACTATTACAGTTGAATTATTTTGCATCCATAGAAGACGATCACTGAAGTGTGTTAAAAAATTTGATGGTAAATCCTGTCTGACTAAAAATGTTCCTAATGGTATTTGTTTAATTTTATCATCATAATGCCAAGAATTTGCCATATTTGCTATGTACAAATCAGGATTATCACCATAGCGACGTCCTATCCAATATATTTTTTCATTTTCAATATCTAGAGTTAGCCCCATAATGTATCCCGTACTGTGTTGAAATGTAGTATAATTTATTTTATCTTTTCCATTTAAATGACATGCTTCAATGCTGTTCCCAGTCGAGTAATAAATATGTCCATTTAGGGAATCTATTCGGATTTCTTTAACTGAAAATGTAGTTAAAATGTACTCACGGTTTTGTCCGTCGAAATTCGATCGTGAAATCTATTTAAAAAAATAAACAACTAATTATTTTTACATTCAAATTATGGAATTTTTTAAAACTTACAAAACCTTGCATTGGACTTGACCAATAAATTTTTCTACCAATCCAATCAACCCCAATATTTTCCACTTCATTTGCATACCAAACATTCATTACATTATTTGCTGTGCGATTTAAAACTAGTAATTTTGAATTACTAACAAAAAACAGTAAATCCTCAAACCATTCAATATCAGTCACAGCACCATACGAAAGATCTGTGAAAGATTTTAAAAGTGTAGCATTTTCTCCAATTATATTAGTTTGATAGAGTCCATCACTGGAAGACCAGAATAAAAATCTATCTTCACTTGATTTTAATGTTTTTGCTTTAAATTCGGTACTGTAAGGACTATAACCGCTTGAAGTGTATGCAGCAGCTAAAAATGTATAGTTTGTATCCGGTTTTAAATTATATACAGTATATTGTGTTTCAGATATGTTCACAAATGAATGATGAACAATTGTATTGTCCATTACTTTAAGCACATATTCCCATTTTTGCCATGCACCTTTACCTTGATGTCCCAACAGATATGGTATATCCCATGTTACTTTAGCTGTTGTTGAGCTTAAAAGTGATTGTATTTCTCGTGGTGGTGAAACTGGTACTGGAATTGGCTGAGATGATGGTAAATTTACTGCTACCGATATAAAAGTTTCATTTTTTATTATTGGAAATGAATTATGATAATATTTATCTTCTGCTTCATGA
Source organism: Dolichopus griseipennis (assembly GCA_963082915.1). Classification (NCBI taxonomy): domain Eukaryota; kingdom Metazoa; phylum Arthropoda; class Insecta; order Diptera; family Dolichopodidae; genus Dolichopus; species Dolichopus griseipennis. Next base: position 358,809,082 of record OY720441.1, read on the forward strand.
TGATCTTCAGTAAATAAACTGATACCATTTGTCCAATAGAATATACCGTTGGCCATAGCTAATGATTTTACAACAGATAATTGTGCTTTTTGTGTATTATTACGAATTTCTTCTTTACTTTTACCATCAAATGATACCGAATAAATGTTATTATTCGCCAATGTTGGCACTAACAATTTAAATTTGTTGAAATCAACGACAAACGCCCCTAAATTTTCACCTTGCAACAAATGTAACACTGTTGTTGAACGTTTGACACCATTCGAAATATCAGCCAAATCCATTTTGTATAAACCGGAATCAATATCTTGATAACCGGGTATAATCCAATACAAGAAACCATTTACTGGATCAACTTGTATATGACTGGGTTTTGATGACAAACCAGCAAAAGCAACAGTTAAACTACTGCCATCAAAATTGCAGCGTGATATTTGATATTGTGACTTCTAGAAACAAAGGAACGTTTATTAAATACATTTGATTGAACATAGAGGAAACTTATGGTACTTGAAATATTTTAGAACCTAACTGACTTACCGAATGCTCCAATTTTGCTAACATATACAAATGATCATTTAACCAATCAATTGTCAATAATGATGGTACAAAATTTACATTTTCTGAATCAGCTGTTAATATAATTTCAGTTGGTCCTTGGACACCTAATGTTGTTCGTATAACCCGTTTTTTTATATCTGATACAAATAATAATGATTTTGCTATATGTATTGCTATACCCAACAGTTTAAATTCACTATGATAAAAAACATTTGAATTTCCACTTAATATATCAGCATCTTGAAACATAACTGAATATTCTGTTCCCAAAATTAATTTTGGTTCCGGTTCATTTTGATATAATGAGGGGGCTTCTAAGGTTTTAATACTACGTTTAGCTTTTGGTCCTTCACCAACTGCATTTCTCATTGATATTTCAATTGAATAATTTTTTGCTGGTTGTAATTTATCAAATATATAAAAACTGACATTTTCAGATGCTGAGATCTCCTAAGATTTTAATTAGATTCAAAATTTTTAATTTTATTCTTATTTTGTTTTTTTTTTATTATGTTGCAAGAAAAGTGCAAGAAAGGAAACAGAACGTAAATAAAAAAAATGAAAATGATGAGTGAAAAGAAATGAAGAGGGGGGGCATTTTAATGAGTTCAAGACAACACAAGACAACACAAGACATAAAAGACAAAATATAAAAACAATACTTAAGTATAAAAATGTGAATATATACAATAGAGCACACAACAGAAAACACACTTACAAAAACAGTGAAAGAAACAAACAAATATTTAAAAAAATGTTTAAAAAATGCATTAAATGTCAAAAATGTTATCTTAAAAATGCATGGACATGATAAATGGGTTACCACTAAAAAATTAAAGCTCTTCATAACCTCTGCTATTGAATATGATTTTAAATGTATGTATGTGTGTATGTAGGCTTTGTATGAATGCATGCACTTATTTACGGATGTGGAAAATTTTTTATTAAGAAAATGAAAATCTTAAAAGAAAATTTAAATAATGAAAAATGGAAAATTCTATTCATATATAACATTACATTACAGACGATGCATACTACAATTGTTATTATTTGACACTAAAAATGTGTCACTATTTTAAAATTTTAAGTGCAACTATGAATATTTGTATTTCTAATGTTTTTTAATTAAAATTCTATTTTTGTTAGTAAAAAAAATTTACAAATACAATATATATATATATATATATATACGAGTATGTAAATCTAAATATATATGTATATGGATATATGTATATACTGTTTATAAAATTTTTAAATTGTTTGTTGTTAATTGTTGTGAATGGAAAACGGATGTAAAATTAACATGCAGCAGTGATGGACGAAGATGGATGAGAAAAAGATCACAAATGCTGAATTTTATTATTGTATTTTAATTTGTGTAGAAATAAAATATATATATATATTGACAGTACTTTGCCATTTTAATGTATATGTAGGTTCATTTATTTTCAAGTAAGTGATACGTAAATAAATTATATAGTACTAGAAAAATAACGACGCCGAAGAATTTGCGGCCAAACTGTTTCAGAAGAAAATTTATTTTAATTCTTTTCTACCTTTCGGATGATAGCAGTACTCTGCAAAACTAAACATATCCTGCCTTCAAAATTGTAGATACACTGTAGTTCTACAAAGTAAAGCGTTCTAAAAGTTATACTTCAGGTAAATTCAATTCTAAATTAAGGCATTTATCGTTTATAAAATAATCGTTCGGTTGAAGCAGGTTAAAAAAATTACTAATCCGTTATTACATGGTGACTAATCAATATAATAGTCTTAAATTAAAAACGATAAAATGAAAAAGTATTTTAAAAGTGATTGTGCCGCAAAGAATTAATAGAAACAGATAACAGAAAGAAAACAGTTTTTGACCATTGTTTGCGTAAGGGTGCGTTAATGTTGGAGCTGCGATAAGTGATAAGAGCGTCTGTACGACCATAGCGTAGAAAATTTATATTGTTTATCTTTATCAAAGCGATGCTTAAATATGAACACATCTATTTAAATCATGTTAAATCATTATATAGTTTTCTACGCTATGGTCTTATTGAAGCTCTTATAAATTATCGCAGCTCCAACATAAACGCACCCTTAGGCATAAGTATTAAAGTATTTAATATTATAATAAATCCAATATATTCTAATTAAATAAATATATATATGATATATTATATCATTTGTCAAAATCCAAAATCCAGCAATATTGAAAGATCATCCACTGAGTTAAATGTTAGTATGATGAGTTAAATTAGTTTTAAGATTATTATAAACTAAGTTTAAAGCAAAGCTTAATTTTAAATGTAATAATTATTGAAAAAAGTCATTCATTAACTAGCGTTAACTTTTATACTAGAATTTTTTTCCATCTATTCTATGCTAAGTTATTAAATAATTTTTTTTAAATATGATTTGGTTAATATTGTTTTATAAAATGTTCGGAATATTTTATAGCTAGGTATTAGGAATTTTCTTTACGATTACAATTTATGAATTCGTTCAGATAAAAATGACGTTTCATCAAAATTTAACAGCTCGTAGTCTTTTCACTGTTTTGTTTTAAATGTCAAATTGCGACATGAGTGTAAATGAAATTATTGCAACTTTTATATATGAATAATATGAAAACTTAAAAAATGGAATAAAATTGAGATGGTTAATTAAAACATTATTACATATTATTAGCTCATTATTGCCTTAGGCGTCACCCTAAATGACGATTTACGGCGTATATTTTCTGTCAAAATAATTTAAAATACAGATAATTATATGCGAGCTCCCGAAATACGCCACGTACCATACATTGGGTTTTTAAAATTTTAAAAATTGACAAAGCGTATAAAAATTTTGTTATTATTTTCTCTTGCGTTGCTAAGGTAATATTTTTAAAATATAATATTTTTATAATAATTTTTTTTAAAAAACTACCAAATACTCAAAAAAATTTAAAACAATATAAAAATAAAGTATGTTTTTTGTACAAAAATGTAGATTTTTTGACAAATTGAAAATTGTACGCGCGTATAGATTTCGGGAGACGTCAAGTACCGACGTAAGGAGTATTGTACGACGTACGTTTTTAATTAGGTTGGGACCTGAAGCGTTTAAAATTTTACTAAAAAATTATGTAACATACTAAATAAAATGCCAAAAGACTGTACTTTCAAATGAATGTATAAATATTTTTTGAAATAAGTTTGTTTTGTTTTTTTTTTTTATTTTTATATAATAGAGCTTATTTAAAATTCAACTGTTTTTATATACTACTTGTTTATATACCGGAAATGTCTCCAATGAAATTGTTTTTTCTCCCCCAAACAAAAAACAGTACTGTCATTATTTTTATAATTTTTTGTTGCATTTCGGATTCTGAATAATAATAAATGGATGCCCGCGTCCTATGATTTTAATATTTTTTTTTTTGGTTTTTCGTTTAATTTTTTGTTGTTAATTTTATAACGGTATACATTTTGTAACTGTAGAATTCAGGATTATTATTATTATTATTAGTATTGTTATATTTGTTATATTTTTGGTTTATTGTTAATTTGTTGTACAATTTGGTTGTTTGTTTCTTATCTCGGAGTATTCACTCAAAACTACACATGTATATTATAATATTTTATTTGATTGTTTTGAGTTCATGTTTTTAGTACTTTTTCAAAAAGCATTTTTAAAATAATGTGCCTATCTGTCTGTCTGCCTGTATGATTACAAAACTTTTACAGCACTTGAAATAATAAACGGGAAATTTTAACTATGGGTAGGTTATTGCAAAAAAATATTAGTTAAATGGGAGAATTTTTTAAGGTAGTCCCACAACTAATGGAGCTATAACTCTCTAAATTTTGAAAAAGCCCTATATATATAAATTGTTGTAACAGAAGTTCTATAAGAAATATTTTCAATCTGAAAACGCTGAACGATAACTGATTTTATAAGCTTTGTATCACATCTAAATATATGCAACACAAATGTGTTGAGCTGCTATATGGTACTTTAAGGGTCACAGATTTAATATATGGTTTTTATTTTCTTAATTAGGTATAAAGGGTTTTCTTGTACCCTGTCTACAAAGACGCTTTCGTTTCGCTCTCATTCCGTAGTCAACAAAGTAGTTTCCACAATGAAATGTTCATGACTGCGTTTTTTGACATTATTTTGTTTATAAATTTCATGAATTAAAAAATATTTAAGAGTTTAAAGTTTATTGTATTGCTATTTTGAACAATGGTTTTATATTATTTAACCTTAGAAGAGAAAAAAAATTAGTAATTTTACTATTTCAATAAAAAATATTTTTTAAAGTTCAATTATTTGACATTTTAAAACGTAGAGAAAGCGAAAATATTGAAAGTTAAACAATGGCTGCGTCAGGGCTGCGTCTATTCGTCTATCTATAGACACTTTCATATAATTCAATACATTTAACTTAGTTTGACAGATAGCTACGTGTAAAGAGAGCGTTTATTATAGATAGGCTATTAAAATTGAAGAAAATATCTCTTGATTTTTTTTAACAATAAAATAATTTTCTAAAAGATCTAAATAACCATTATGAAGTTTTTTTTCAATATACTCTTTACCCAAAACTTATTATTATGAAACATTGTTTAATTTTGAAAATGTGCTTTTTTAAAAACCTTTTTTTAATTACTTGTTTGTTTTTTTTTTCAGAATGAAACTCTATTGAATGGAATGGAAATTTAACACTAAAAATGATGTTCTCTTTTTTTGAATATAGAAAAATTTTTATTTAAATGTTTGATGAATTGATGTCTACAGCTATATATGATCATCATTAGCATCACATCAATATTATCATTATCATCATAAGTCAGCTAATTAGTGACAATTTCATTCAAACAAAAAAAAATAAATATTTAAATATAAAAAAAACATGACCAATGACTGACTGAAAATGAATGTTTTACTAAATATTTAGTAATTGATTTATTTAAAAAAAAAAAACAAAAGAAAAAAAATGCTAATTGAGCAAGCAAAATTATTATTTAAAACAATAGTATATAATATTTATAATTTAAAATAGTGAAGACAAAAAAAAACTATACAAATTTTAAAATTGTAATGATTAAAATGTCAGAAAAATGAACAACAACAAATAATGAAGTATATATAGATCATTATTTTGTACGTCTGTGTTTTTAGAAATAGGTTTTACTTGAATATTTTTTTCTTTACTAATTATTTAAAATACAATTTCAAAATTATTTTTAGAATAAAAGTTTTTATATATTTTTAAATAGTATATTAATTGTTTTATAATTATGATAATTGTAATTTAGCAGATAAAGATTAAAATGAAAGGGTAAGTGATCTGATATTTCTCACTTTAAATTTTTGACATTTATTTGACAGGAAAATGACGTTGAAAACAAAATCAAAGTTGTAAATATTGTTTATTTTTTATATATGGGTGACATGGCATATTTGGTTAAATTGTAATATCTGAATGATATTTTAAAAATCAATATTTAATTAACTAAGAGGTTTATTTAAAATTTAAAATGATCCAAAATAATGCACTGATTCAGAAATCATATTAAAAGATATCAAAGCATCTCACTCTTGTTGAATCAGTGTTTACTTTAGTAAATAATCTCAACTGTCAACACATCTGTCAAATTTAATGGCTAATAAGTTTTTAGTGAATTATTAATTAGCATTTGGAATTAACAGAAGTGTTGAAAAATATTGTCGAAATCGGTACTTTATTTAAAACTATGAGACTTGAACTGTTCATCTAATTCTAAAGCAAAAGTGTAATTAGACAAAGAGTCGTAATTTATGTACATCATGCTTTTAATATTTTTGTTAGTAATAGTTAGTGCTATAGTTTTGTGAAAATTTTCTAATTATTGTTTAATATATTAATTTTTTTTTTTGTTTAGTTTAATTAAAATTAACCTTAAATGCAGAATAATAACCCTCGGATGATAATAATTTTATTTCCAAAGAATATGATAATAATGGACCATTCGGAAATGGACCAGGTTCCCATGAAACAGATATCCTTGTATGATCAACAGCAACAGTTCTTACAATTATTGGTTGTGATGTTGGTACTCCTTCTGCCAATGTACTGATAATAATGCTCTGATGGGATACTAAAATTTCTTCACCATTTGGGGACAGTGGTATTGATACACGAAACTATATATTAAAAATTTATATATTTAATTTTTTTTTTAGATTAAATTTTTGTTATTTATTACTCACCCTGTATTTTGTATATGGTTTTAAACCATCTAAAAATATTGTCGAATTACTATAATCAATACTTTGATTTTTGCAAAATTTCCAATCTTCATCTAATGCTTCATAGCGCCATTGTACTAAATAACTATTTGGTGTATAGGTTTCATGTGTTAATGCTATCAATTTTATTGGTACTTTCCATTCAAGTGATAATGATGTTGCAGTTAATGTATCAGCAACTAATGCTGGTGCCGGTGGGATTTTAATTTCATTACGTAACCATTTAAAATAACGTTTTAAGGCATTATTACATCCCATTGTACAATAGACATCTTTCAATTGAATTAAATCATCATCGGTTTGATTCTATATTTTTTTTTTTAAAAATATTATTTATTATTATTATTAATTATTTTTATTCGTTTTTGGTAATTTCATGTTATTTTTAATATTTTTTTTTTAAAATGTTTTAATTAATATATACTTACGCATACAATTTGACAGGATATAGGTAATGCTGATTCCCATAATGAACAACCAAGATGATACTGAAAAGGAAACACATAAAATTTTAGTATTTTTGTATTATAATCAGTTTAAAATCTAAAATTAAGGTGGATTAGTTGAATGTTTTGAAATATTAAGATTTTTGAAATGTTGGTTGGTAATATACTGGACTTTAAATAGGTTTTAAATTTTGGAACAATGGTTTATATTCATGACCGTAACATATAATGAAGAGGCTTTATAAGTGGCATAATAATTGAAATTTAAAAAATTAATGAGAGCCCTAAATATTTCGATTCTGGGCAAAAAGGAAGATTAATTATTTTTTTTTTAAATTTAAACGTTTTCAAACAAAATATTAAAACATTATTTATTGACTTAAAATGCCAAAAGATGAAACTATACAGAGATTAGCTTATCGAAACTTTGGTAGTGTCGGTGATGTATAACCTTCTAAGCACAATGAGCGCAGCCAACAATGTTAAGATTCTACTTAAAAAGTTAAACATATGTAAAACAAACAATACAAATACACACAATGAAAGTAACAACAAAGTTTCACTTTAAAGCACATTGATTAAAAATATAAAAATAGTTTTAAGATTCAAGTTTAAAAAGATGTTAAAATTGAAAGATAAATTAGAATTACGTAGTTATTGTAATGCGTAATACTCGAATAATTAAATTAATAAATAAACAAAGAAAGCTTCAACGCAGCCTTGATGCAAAAGTTACTCAACTTATAACTTCTGCGCTACTTGGACACCTAATTGTTTATGTTTTGCCAGTCATTTATATTTTGTATTTCATATTAGTTTGGAATTGGATAATATAGAATTATAAAAATGAAAATATTAAATTCATTTATTACATAAATAATAAAATAAAAATCTAAAATAAAATAAAGTTTTTACTTTAATTTCAGTTCACTGAATGAAATTTTTCATTAACTTGAAATTGTTTACATTAAATGTCAGTTTAACGCTTTCACCGTTTTGCATTGTGCTTGCAAAAATGATAGCAACGTTTTTTGACATTTTTTAACTTCAATACTGCATCATGGCTACACTCATTGTGGCCGAAGCATAAGAAACCAATAATAAATAAATTTTTATTAAAATTAAATCAAATTAAAATCAATATTAGGTGTCCAAGAATTTTCTAGAACCTAAATCAATATTAATATTAATGTTTTTCCAATTTTGCCATTAAATACTAACAATTTGAAATATTTTAAAATTTTTACATACGTAAATTAAAATTTTTCATAGATTTTAATTCCATGTTATATTAAACAATTGAAATTAAGGGGTTGCCTTAATCGAAGATATTATGAGCGTTGTTAATTCAAATTAATTAAAAATTTGCAAACAAATATATGTTGATTTTGTTCCAGCATTTTTATTGCAACAATTAAAACAAAATTCAACTATAAAAAAATTTGGAATTAATGTTGCCAAGTTAATCAATAAAATACTTTATGTGAATTAGTTTTTGAATTCGATTTACACCTGCATCAAATATCAACAGTCAACGCCAAAAACTTAAACTAACGGTAATTCCTTTGTTATAATAATGTTTACAAAAACGCTCTAAATTTAATAATTTTAATTTAATTATTATTATTCATTATAAAAATGATTCAACATCACCACACACAGCACTAAAGCGACCTCTTTTTTCAATGAATAAAAAAATTTAAAGTGCGGCAAAATTCTGTATCTTAAATTATTTTTATAAAATGACAGCATTATTCTTGTAACTTATATATGTTATTATTTTATTATTAGTTGTAATAATTTTTTTCATATTTTTAAAATTTTATGTGGAAGTCGAATTAAAATCGAGAAAAATAAAAGGAAAAAAAAAAAATTTGGACAGGGCAAAGCTGTTATTGTACATTACAAATTTTTAAGATTTGTGCGCAGATTAAAAAAAAAAAAGAAAAGGACAGAATAAAAATAAACTTCTCATATTAAATATAAATGGTTTACATGTTAAAGTTAATACACCCTACACATAATAAAAATCTATTTAATAATGGATCTGGACTCATAAATAAATTGAAAGTATAAAAAAAAACTTAAATTACACCCTTCACTGTGTTGTACCAGTGTCATGATGTTACACAAGTTTATTACCATTACTTAAAGGAGGATTGGTTGGATGAAATTTTAACTAAATGAAATAAGTTCCAAAAAATTTAAATGCATATTAATCATATTTTTTTAATTTTTTAGATTTAAGAGTGTGTTAAGTAGAAATCTCCCACGAAAACTAAGGTCATTCGATCTTCTGGCAATCTATAAATTGTTCCTAAATTCCATAGTCTAAAAAAATCAAGGTAATAATGCACAATTTCGAAACCAAAAAGGATAAAACCTTCAAATGATATAACGATGTTATCCTGATGAAATTTGTACTGTAGCGAGGCGAGGATTGCAAATAGGTGAAGTCGAACCATGAGTTCAGATTCTCGGACTAAAATAGAACCTTTAAATAAAGATAGAATTTGGTACAAGCATATTCTTTCCAACTTTCTATGTATCTCTGAAATTTGGGATCAATTGGAGTGGTGGTTCAGGTATCTCCCACACACCTACCAAGACTTAAAAAAATATCTTCCAAATTAATACAGACGGAAATTTCAAAACTAGTGCAAGAGTGTTTTCTACTGTTTTCACTATTCACAAATTGAAGATTAATTGGATTTGTTGTTCGGGTACCTCCCATTCACCTCCCAAGATCTGTAAGCGTATTTTCAAAATTAATATCGCTAGAAGACTGATTGATGTTCTTGAATTTTCAACTTGTCAATTTTAACTGTCAATTGAATTTGTCAGATGTAGGGTATTCGAAGTCGGTTGCATCGATTTTCCCGTTGTTTCATTATTTGTTTTTACTTAAGTAATGTCCATTAATGTACATAATGTACACATGTTTTAATGTACTTTGAAGGACCTAAATCACCCAACTCTGATATTATATTTTAAAAAGCACATATTTAAAAAAAAAAAACACGGGATCATATTAAAAAGTAAAACGGTTTTCTTTATTTGTAATTGGGGAGTAATATCCCACTACCTGCACAGTATCAAAACAAAAATAAAATTGTTTTCATTTCAATGATGACACTGATTCTAAAGATATATTTTATTTTATTGTTATTTTTATTTGGCGTTATTTTAAATAATAACAAAATAAAATTTGTAATCAAAAAGTCAGATTATAATTTTTGAATATAAAAATACATATAGCAATATTATAATAAAGTTTTGTGAATCATTGACCTTTTTCATTTAATTTTTTGATTTTTACAAAAATAATAATAATAACAACAACAACAACAGCTACAAAATTTGACATTTAGGAAAGAGAGGGTTAAATTAAATCGAATTTCGAAAAAACAAAACTTAAAAGTGTTGAAGGCGTTTATTAAATTTTATTAAAAAAAATATATAAAATAAAAGTTATTATTTTAATAATGTTTAATTTTATTTTCATCTGATCTTTTCCGTCTATAAATTGTTTTTTGTCTGTTTAAAACAATTTCAGTTATTTTAAATTACAGAATTTTGTTTTCGGACATAATCCATTAAAATAATAATGTAAAAAAATATACTTCCGAAAAATTTTTATAAATTTTGTTTTAATAAAAATTAATTTATTCGGAATCAAAGAATATTTCTGAATAAATTAAATAAATTATTTGAAAATATCAAAGGTTAAAAAATCTTAGAAACAAAAAAACTGATTTTTTGTTTTTGTAACAATTGATGACAGTTAGTGACTTTTTATCATAATTTGTGCATTCCGAGACAAAGCAATACTAAAATTAAATCGTTCGCTTTTAAATTGTAAAAGTTGATTTTTATACCCGTGCATACATATATGACATCGGGTATATTAGATTTGCTCCTCCGTTTGTAACGCATCGATCTAGACGAGCTAGATATAGTGTCAAGGGTACGTATCGGCTCAGAATCGAAAAATTAGTCGATCTAGCTATGTGTGTCTGTCCGTCCGTCCGTCCGTGTGTCAGCACGATAACTCAAAAACTAAAAGGGCTAGAGTCTTGTAATTCACACAAAGTCATTTTTAGACAATTTCTAGGTTCCCTATTGTTTTTGGTTAAAATCGGACCAAGGCTTCGGGGAGCTGCCATACAACTTTTTTGCACCAATATGAATTTCTTCAAAACTATTTATACTACGGGGATGAAAATTACACACGGTTAGTTTTATGATGACTCCGGCACTTATATGAAGTTTCAAAATGTTAGGGCCCCATTTTCGGGGGGCTGCCATACAACTTCCTTGCACCAATATGAATTTCTTCAAAACTAATTATACTACGCGGATGAAAATTACACGCGGTTAGTTTTATAATGACTCCGGCTCTTATATGAAGTTTCAAAATGTTAGGGCCCCATTTTCGGGGGGCTGCCATACAACTTCCTTGCACCAATATGAATTTCTTCAAAACTAATTATACTACGCGGATGAAAATTACACACGGTTAGTTATATAATAATGAATCGAGCACTTATATGAAGTTCCAAAATGTTAGGGCCCCATTTTCGGAGGGCTGCCATACAAAGTTTTCGATTCAATAACTTTGAATCTAATGAAGCTACAAGGTTAAAATTAAAATTGGGCAGATAAATTAATAGGGCAAGTTACTTGGCAAAGTTGGACATCACTCGGACCATCAGACTTTTAGGGTGGGCCAATTTTGTTTTTTTTTGTTTTTTTTTTTTTATTTTTTTTTTTTTTTTTAAGCTAAAGTTATGGGACAATGAATGAAAATTTTTTTTTTTTTTTGTATTTGTTTTTTTTTTTGTTAATTTTTTTTTTTTTTTTTTTAAGCTAAAGTTATGGGACAATGAAAATTTTTTTTTTTTTTTTTGTATTTGTTTTTTTTTTTGTATTTGTTTTTTTTTTTGTTAATTTTTTTTTTTTTTTTTACGTCAAAATTATGGTGTAATGAGTTAAATGTATAAGGGAAGAAAAATTACGGTTTATTTTATACACCATAGTGGGTATGCACGGGTATCTAAAAGTTGACAAGGGCAACTATAATCTTCCTCGTTTTTTTAATATTTAATTAAAAACGAGGAAGATTATAGTTGCCCTTGTCAACTTTTAGATACCCGTGCATACCCACTATGGTGTATAAAATAAACCGTAATTTACTTTCTTATACATTTAACTCATTACCCCATAATTTTGACGTAAAAAAAAAAAAAAATTAACAAAAAAAAAAAAAAGTCACAAAACAAAAAACAAAATTTTCATTCATTGTCCCATAACTTTAGCTTAAAAAAAAAAAAAACAAAATTAACAAAAAAAAAAAAAAAATCACAAAAAAAAAAAAAAAAGTTTTCATTCATTGTCCCATAACTTAAGCTTAAAAAAAAAAAAAAAAAAAATAAAAAAAAAAAAAAACAAAAAAAAAAAATTGGCCCACCCTAAAAGTCCGATGATCCGAGTGATGTCCAACTTTGCCAAGTAACTTGCCCTATTAATTTACCTGCCCAATTTTAATTTTAACCTTGTAGCTTTATTAGATTCACAGTTATTGAATCGAAAACTTTGTATGGCAGCCCTCCGAAAATGGGGCCCTAACATTTTGAAACTTCATATAAGTGCTCGATTCATTATATAACTAACCGTGTGTAGTTTTCAGCCTCGTAGTATAATTAGTTTTGAAGAAATTCATATTGGTGCAAAGAAGTTGTATGGCAGCTCCCCATAAATGGGGCCCTAACATTTTGAAACTTCATATAAGTGCTCGATTCATTATATAACTAACCGTGTGTAATTTTCATCCGCGTAGTATAATTAGTTTTGAAGAAATTCATATTGGTGCAAGGAAGTTGTATGGCAGCCCCCCGAAAATGGGGCCCTAACATTTTGAAACTTCATATAAGTGCCGGAGTCAATATAAAACTAACCGTGTGTAATTTTCATCCCCGTAGTATAAATAGTTTTGAAGAAATTCATATTGGTGCAAAAAAGTTGTATGGCAGCTCCCCGAAGCCTTGGTCCGATTTTAACCAAAAACAATAGGGAACCTAGAAAATGTCTAAAAATGACTTTGTGTGAATTTCAAGACTCTAGCCCTTTTAGTTTTTGAGTTATCGTGATGACACACGGACGGACGGACGGACGGACGGACGGACGGACGGACGGACGGACGGACGGACGGACGGACGGACAGACACACATAGCTAGATCGACTAATTTTTCGATTCTGAGCCGATACGTACCCTTGACACTATATCTAGCTCGTCTAGATCGATGCGTTACAAACGGAGGAGCAAATCTAATATACCCGATGTTCATATATATATGCACGGGTATAAAGAATAGGTTCGACTCGTCAACTACATTAATTCAAAACCGTTTTTTCGGAAATGCTAATTACATTATGATATTTTTAGTTGCTATATGATTGTTTTTGTCTGCACTGCTGTTATTAAGAAGTTAAAAAAGAGGGAATTTTGGGTAGTTACATTACAGACTTGGCGATCAAATGTATTACAAAAATGTTTTAGTAGTGTTTCGTTTTTCCAATATGAATACTACTACACCCATCTGTGGAATTGCCTAGACAACTCAAAATTTCCGATTTGTTCCAAAACCTCACAGATGAATTTCTGAAAATTGTATTTAAGTATTAGAACAAATCGAAAAGTAAAACGCCATTTTGTCAAAGTTATTCTAACACAACATGGTCTACTGATAGAGTTGGTCAAGTAGTTCTGGCAAGACGAAACAGTCCAATTTTGGAAGATGCCATTTTTGATATGTAAATCACAATCTATGATATAAACTATTGTTGATATAAATTATAAATTATATTTTTTTATAGGTATGATCCGACCAGAGTTTGAACCCGACGTCCTCACAACTACGCAACCGATCGAATGAAAAAAGAATTGAATTTTTAAAAAAACTTATATTTATTTGAAATTAATATTTTTGTATTTGTATTTGTAAAAATATTTGATAAACATTTAATAGATAAAAGATATCTTCCAAATTTTTTTTTAGAAACCAACCTTTTTCAATCGACCAAAATATTACTAAATAAGGTAAGATACAGAAGACTACTGGTTAATCATATATGCGTGAAAGATTCATAAGAAATGCTCTTTTAAATTTATGTAATTCCTCTATAATATTAAATTTGACTTATGTAGAATAATGTCTTATAGAAAGTGGCAACAACTGACATATCAGTGTAGAGTTTTTTGTGATACGTTAGATTTTCTATGTCAAATTTTCTGACAGATGTTCTATTTTCTTCTGTTAGCCACTCGGGTGTTAGTCAGCTAAATGTTAATAAAATCAGAAACACTAAAACAGTGTATATATATAGTTTCAAAAGTTAAAGTAATATTTTCAACACCTAATGGAGATAAAACAATGACGGACAAAGAATTTTTTTTTGAAAATTCTATAGTCACATCCACTGTTCCACATATTATTTAATGTCCAGGACAATTCTTTGATCATAACTGGAATTTATTTAAAGTAATTAATTAAGTTATACCAGATGTGCAGTAAGCTATCGAGATTTTGAAATCAAACTTGGAAAATGCGAAAATATATACTTTTTTTTTTATTAAAACCGAATTTAAAAACAAGAACTTTAAATTATGTAATTCCAAAAATGTATAAAAGAATAATAAATAAATAAATAAACTCGTGCCAAAGAATAAAAAACAAAAAATAAAAAAACGCAAAATAGTGAAAACAAAGAAGGAGACAAAAAACAAATCTACAAGTGGTTGGAAAATTTTATACCTTCAAATGTTATACCGCCATCTATAAATGTACAACAAGATTAATAATATTTTGTGCCTTGTAGACAAAACAAATTTTAATATTAATTTTTTTTCTTATTTTTTAATTTATTTTTTTTTTATTCTTTTTTAAATAAATTGTAATCTTATTAAAAAAAATTTATTTTATTTTTATTTTTAATGTAAATTTTATTTTACACGTATAATAAAAAGTACAATCACTTAAGTAAAATATTTATAATAGCTCACTAGAAATTGTTTTATTTTTTCTGAAATTGGCGGTATTTCATTATTATTTTTACTACACTCTTGGCAATAATATTGATAATAGAAAAATTTAACAATAAAACTCTGCGATTTGTTATTAATGCAGTCACATTATGAGATTGTAAATACGCAGTAGATCATTTGAATTTTGAGTAAAGATATGAATTAAATAGTAGAAGATAATAATTAGTATTTAACTAAACTTGAGTAAGAAATTAAGAAGATAGAAGACAGGGTTCGCTTTTGTTTAGCACTTAGGCGAGTCAATAACAAGCATAAAACCATGTTAGAAGTTCAAAGCATTATTAAAACTGGTATATAAAAAATTATTCCAGCTATGACAGCAACTTTCACGGCTTTGGCTTTGATTTTAAACAATAAAGCACATGTTTGATTGAACTTTCAAAATTTCAATTAATTAATAATAAAATATATAACAAGATTGAAGTTTTTAAAATTTATTTGAATTTATTATTGTATGTGTTTTATTGAATTTATGTATTTTAATTTATTGAAGCGCTACATAAATTGCCTAAAAGTAATACTCAAACAGAAGTATATTGGGCTATCATCTGTTATTCGAGATTTACAAAAGTAAATCGGGTAGGTATATCATAAAATAACATAGCAAAAATTATATATTCTCTTGTCTTCTATTAATTGTCAACTCTGCAATAAGAGAGGGGTGTCTTTATACTTCAGAAGCAAAAAATTCAGAAACAGGTTTTTAATAAAATATTTTATTAAGATTTTTAATTTAATTAAACCTAAACTGGATTTTTAATACCTTAGATAGATCTATATCAAATTATTTCAAGAAAAGAACACTGCATCAATAAAGATATATATATCAGTTATTATAAGGACATTCTACAGTTTCATTTGATTACCAACAAAAATAATTAAATTTACTTCAATTTCTAATTCTTATAGCACTTGCTTCAAATTTTTATGCCAGTAGTGTATTATTTAAGATTATTTTCATGTTGTTCTTTTGTCATCAAGATGCACACTTTAGAATTGTTTAAAACTGTTATATAAACAAATAGGTTCTGAAGTTCTTATTCAAAACATTGCATCGAATCTTGAATATCTTAAATAGAGGTTTTACAATATGTAAGTTTAAATTAGAAAATTCTTAAAATATATAGTACAATTGTAAAATTATAGGGGGACGTTTTTACAAAATTATAAAAAAACCATTTCATTTTCTTTTTTTCTTCAGTTCTTTTCTTCATTTTATAAGATAATCATTATATAACCACCCCCGCTATCCGGATGGCATCACTAATAATTGTTTTGGGGTCGTTATGAATTTATAATTTTTTACTTTATTTTGTTTTTAATTTTTTTTTTGCTCTTTTTTTTTAATTTAGTTCAGTTTTAAAAGATGATCTTAAGAATGTCATAATCCAAAGTTAAATGAGAGAAGGCAGCATTGATTTTTTTTATACTAATTTAAGTTTTATACTAATATTTAGTATTTAAATTATGTATATATACAATATTATGTTAAAAATCATATGAATTTTAACATAATATTGTAAGGCGCAATATTTAAAATATGTAAATATGGAGCAACAATTGCATAAATTGACCAAAATCAGAAATTCTGGATTTATATTTATTTCTTTTAATTTTTTCTTAATTTATGATTTGTTTTTTTTTTGTTATTAAATTTCATTAAAATTCAGAACAAAGAAAGATAAGTGACATTTAAAAATTCAGTACAGTTGTAGATGAAGAAGAAGAGAAATTGAAATTTATATTATTTCTTAAGAGATTTTTTGTTTAGTTTTTATTTAAAAAATTGCACAAAATGTTTATTTCTGAACGCCTCCGTTGCATTTATATTAATATTTTTAAATTATAATATTTGAAATCTGTCAGTATCTTGTGCTGTTTTGTGTGTTTGTTGGATTTTATTTAAAAAACAAAAAATAAAAGAAATATATATTAAGAAATATTTAATATTATTGTAAAAATATATTTTATATTTGTCAATTTAGAAATCGTTATAAAAAAGCAGAAAATGCTCCAGAAAATGGTTTAATATCTCATACATTCTACCACAATACCGAGTTCATTAGAAAGGCTTTACCTTGGACAAAAATGGTAATATTCAAAACGATATCCATACCATACAATTTTATTATATTGATATATAGACGGGCTGCATGCAAAGTCATAGAATAAAACTTGGGTAAAATAAAAAAGAGAATATCTAATATACAGGGTGTCCGAGACTCAAGTACGCGCACTACACTCTGTGATTGGGGGCATTAAAACAAACAAAAAATTGTACCGTAGGGGGGGGGGGTCTATTGTGAACCCTTTCCGAGATATGAGGGATTAAAGATTTTTAGGAGACTTTTCATAAAAAAATCAACAACTTTTGAGCAGCTTACCGTAGAGAGATAAATAAAAATCCATTTTGTAGAGTAAGTTGTGAAAGCTGACAACTTACTCTACAAAATGGATTTATTTTGATCTCTCTACAGGAAGTTGCTCAAAAGTTATTGATTTTTTTATGAAAAGTCTCCTTAAATCTTTAATCCCTCATATCTCGAAAAGGGTCCACAATAGACACTCCCCTCCAGTACAATTTTTTGTTTGTTTTAATGCCCCCAATCATAGAGTGTAGTGCGCGTACTTGAGTCCCGGACACCCTGTATATAGTTAATGTCAATACCGGACATAGATAAATTATTAAAAAGAGATTATCGGTGGTTGGAAAACGCTTAAGATTAGTTAAAATTAGGTTTGAGGTTAGGAATAGTTTGGCTTAGTTTTTAATAAAAAAAAAATAAAGAATTGTTATTATGTTTCCTAAGTTTTCCAATATTGATAAGAATAGTAAATTAAATTTATAATTTAAAAAAAATGCTACAACTTCAAACAAAGTATTGATGCAAATTAACATAAAAATTAAAATAATAGTTTAAATCTAAAATATAAAATAAAGAAAACTGTTTTTGTAAAATTGTTCCAGTGTAAGGATTAATATATTTTTTAAGATTAATAAGAAGATAAATTAAAAGTTTAAAGTAAAAAAGAACGATACTGAGTACAAAAACCACATCCGTCAAAATCGCCAATTTAATTTTTAAATACAAACTATTTCTAGATCATTATATATTTTTCAATAATATTCATTTAATAAACATTTATGCAAATGCGATAAACCTATCTAACCGTAGATACTAATTTTCTAACGCCTCTGCGTAACTCTGATTACTACAAGTCACAAGTTTACCAAATAATTTATAACGTTCCGACTCTTTCAAGTTTAGAAATACATACATACCTTAAAATATCTCATTTCATTCGTTTAAATTTAAATCTAATTAATACTTTATATTATAAAATTAATGAAATAACATTTTAACCACATCTCATTAAAATTAATAAATTTTTTAACATATCATGTAATTTTTTAACATATCAAAAAATTCAATATTGAAAATTCTCAAATACAAACATACATGCGTTATTGTTATATAAAAATTTTGGCGCCAAATTTAATTTTTTAAACAAACATGGCAAATTTTTTGCCATTATTTCCTATTTACTGTATATATTTATATAAAATAATAAGCAGGAGATTGCTATAAAAGACCTGCAATTATTTAATCCATTTTTATATTTAATTTATAGATATGTTATAGTAACAATGACCATCTTACAATAATAATCATAATAATAAAAAATTAAAATTTTAAGTGATAAAATAAATCTCTCTAATAAAAAGAAAACCCATTTTTTATAAGAAATATCTAAGACTTATAAAACATTTCAGTATATTCCTTTCTATCCATTTTGTATTCAGAACTAAAGTGTAACAGCAAAAAAAAAATCGCGTTTAATAAGGAAATTAATGATTAGCGCACGAAAAGAAATACGGCGACATAAGAAAATTTTTGCAAAAAAAAAAATACTTATATACTTTAAGATTATTTTAATAAGAAAATCAAGAAACACGTTATGTTGCACGAATATTAAAAAAAAAAGAATATGATACGTTCATGCATTCATTGTTATGTTTGTTATGACTTAAGATACAAGTTTCAAGTGCACATATAACATCAAGTGGCCATCATTATAAAAAAAAATATTATTTATATAAATTTTTAAATAATATTTTGAGAATTATTAAAAATATAAAGGACGAAGTTCAATTACAATTGCAGCAATTATTGTTAAAGCAGTCCAAGTGTAAATTTAATTAACACAAGATAACAGATTTCCTAGTATTCTGCTTTAGAAATGCAGTTTGCAAAATTTAAAAAAAAAACCGGATATGGAAGAAAATATAAAAGAAAACGGATGTTATTCAAAAAATCTATGATCTTATCATAATTAAATTGTTGATTATAATGTCAATATATTAATGAGAAATGATATGAATGCTAAGTTCTTTATTTGTATAAATGTGGTTTAATTTTTGAGAGGTTTAAAATTCAAAATTTGGAATCCAGTAATTAATAGTTACATCACTACATTTACGAATTGAACTCACTCAAAAGACTAACTGAAGAACGTTTTTTCGGTTTTAAACTTAATTCTGATATTCATGAAATGAAATTTTTCTAATGATAACTTGAATTCAATTACAAGTAAAAAGAACTAATTACTTACTAGATAATTCCTAAAAAATAAAAAATAAAACTAAATAAATCAAACAATCAAAATTCAAACAAATTACTTCATTTTTCAAAAATACTTGTAATTTGTATAATAATTTAGTTTTCTTTGGTATTTAATTATTTTAAAGTACTTAATAATTTAAAATAAAAACAAGAGGATTATATGCATTAAAAATAATTCCAGAAGTAATTAAATTTTAAAAATAAGTACAAAAGTAATTGAAATCCATATTTAATTACTTTCTAGGAATTATCAAGTAAATACTTAATTCTTTTTACTGGTAATTGCATTTTTAAAGTACGATTACAAAAATATTTTAATAGTAATCAGCAAGTTATGAATACCAAGTAATAGTACTTGAATACTTTGTTATATATTTTTTTTTAAGTACAATTAAAACTACAATCTAATAAATTATACAATTACAATTAATTTTAGTTTAAAAATAATTATTTTGAATTCTCTAATTTTACTTATTTCCAGTTTTTAATTTCTAAAGTTTTTTTTATATATTTTTAAGTTTTCTATTAAATATTTCCAAAGTTTGACTTTTTCTAATGTTTAGTGGTAATAAATTAAAAATTTTAATAGCACTGCATTTTAAACTTTTTTGTTTCTTTGATGTTCTTCTACCTTTAGGTATTATATAAATTGGTACTTTGCCAATACGATTAAGAACTGACAAAGAATGAATTTGGATTTAGAAATTATTTAAAATAAAATTTATTCAAATTTTAATGACTTCACTAAAATTGCGAGAACTTCCTGATTTGCATACTGAAATTTATAGATTATTTTTTTTTTTTTCATTTCTCTCACTTGATTTTTATTTTTTTTCCAAACCTAAGATATTTTTTTGTACAAATTAAAATTTTTATACTTTTTTTTAAACTTAAATATGAAAATAACAAAATTATAACAGTAACAAACTTATATAATACAGTAACAAACTTATTACATTATGTTCTACACATTTTCAAAAACAAATCTAAACAATCTATTTACTCAAGTATTTAGGAATTTTTGATATTGTAATACTATACTGAATTCATTCAATTTTTCAATCCTGCAAAAATAATAAATTTTTTTTATTACTTTTTAATTAAAGTTATTTATAAAAAAAATCAAGTTTAAAATTATTTTATTAAATGATTAAATTTATTTAACATTTAATTTAATTTTCTTATCAAATATTATAAATGTTAAAAAAAATACCTATGCATATAGGAATTAAGAAGTAAATTTTTTTTTAAAATTAATATTATATTAAAATTATATAAATTATATAAAATTAACTAATCTTACTGGAATTTACTAATTCTATATTAAAAAAAATATTTTCTAATCCTTTTTATATAAAATTAAAAAAATCTTACCTGTTTAGTATAGCAATCTTCATCGCATCCTAAATTCGTATGTTCAGTATTTGTAAAATTCTGAAATAATATTTAAAAAAAAAATTGGTTAAAATTAATAATATCAAGTTTAAAAAATTTAAAAAAACAATTAAATTTAAAAAATAAATAATTAATTAAAAAAAAAATATAAATATTAAAAAAAAAAAAACACTTCGACCGTGACAGGACTCGAACCTGCAATCTTCGGATTCGAAGTCCGACGCCTTATCCATTAGGCCACACGGTCCACATATATTCATTTAACAAAAAGGATATTTATTTAGCAAAAATCTTTATATCAAAAAATCAATAGAAAAACAACATTCATTCAAAAAAATACTAAAATATAATAAAAAAAAAACTAAACACATATATAAGTACGTATATATATAAAATAATTTTGACAAGAGCAGCAGTAAGTATTAAATGACAACATTAGTACAAATCTCATATATAAACATAGAATACATTTCACCACCCATCTTTATTATCCTTTTTACATCAAACCCCTCTGTATTACAATTTTTTCAACAAAACCATACTCTGTTATACACATTCATTTTTTATCTCTTTTACACACACATACATATAAATGCGTGGGATGCTGTATTCATAGTAAATAAATTGTATAATAGTAAAATAATACAAAATAAAACTGTTATACACAAAATAAAAGTCTAAATACTAACACTATGAAATATAAATCAGTTATCTGTCCGTTAAAATGTAGTACAACAACAATAAATAATGTGGCACATTCAAATTCGTATATAAAAGGGGTGCGTGAAATAAAATATTCTAAAAATTGTTGTTGTTTTTGTATTATTACAATCTATTCGTACTGCAATTATATTATACCGTTATTCAGTTTTATTGAAATTTTATTTTAAAATTCGAAATGAAAAGAAGTCCTTTAGTACTAGAAAATGTTATTATAGAACTTGCTTTGAAGCTGAAAAGTTACTTGATTTATAATGATTATTGATTGATAATAGAATAATGATATTGTATGTGTGTATGTGTGTACTGTGTTTATTATATGCAAATTAATGATGCTCTTATACTAAATACAAAAAAAAAATCAAACGAATGATGTTGATGATAATAATGATTGTTATAATTTTACTATAGTGAGATGATAGATTTAAGATAATATTGATGTTGATAAGAATATTAATGATGATGAGATGATGATGATGAAAAGTGAAGAGATTGATGAGAGCAAATAATCATTTTCAATGTATTCTTTTTTTTATTTCAGTTTTATTATTTTTATTATGACGATGATGATGATTTTATTAAAAGCTTAAAAATTCAGGTTTTATTTTGTTTTTTTGAATAATTTTTGATGTAATGCACATTGTGCATCATGTAATCTATAAGTTTGTGTATGTACATATGTAATAGTGTGTACATGCGGATGTAAAGTTTTTTTTGCAAAAAAAAAAGGATATTAATGGTAAACTATCAAAAAAATTATAAAAGGATTTTTTTTTTTAAATTTTTTAATTTTGAAAAGGATTGGAATGTATGTATGTTCATATGTATATAACATCTACTCATTTTCAGATCAATAAGGATATAAAGGATATATAAAATTAGAATAAAATAAAGGAGATTTGTAGAGATTTTTTAAATTTATTTTATATGAAAGAAAAATAGATAGGGGAAAAAAATACAATGAAGGTGTAGGTAGGTATTATATATATGTGAGAATATTTATAACTTTGATTTTAAATAAAAATCTGTATAGGATATAGAATAAATAGATAGAGAAGTTTGAGGAATAAGACAGATAAGTTTGAGGAATTCTTTTGACAGGATAATGAAAGTAACATATTAATTGAACTTGTTGTTGATATGTGAATATTAAGTTGAAAATTTTGTATTGAAAAGGATGAATAAGTTGAATAGAAACAGTAAGTAATAAATGTAAGTCAAAAGTACTTATTTCTATATGTTCAAGAAATTTAAAGTTAAAAGAATGGTCTCTATTTGATACCAATACAGTTAGATCTTTTTAAAACGTTGCAAATTGTGTAAAGGTCTACTCGTATCAGAAGGGAACACATTGGATAGAAGCATGCTCCATATTCTAGCAGTTCTCAGAATAAATGAGTTTCCATAACCAGTTTTTAGCCACCTAGGGACTTCCACTGTGTAGAAGTAGGCACTCGAGGCCTCCCTGGTGTTGCATTGGAATTGTTTAAAGGGAGGATCACAATATAAAATAAACTTTACTGCCACACCTGAAAAGGAAAGGAGGATTCACTCATTTTACACATTGTATGTGGAAGGGGACTGTACATAAATAAATAAATAATAAATAACTTATAAAATCAATATATAATTTATTAAACATTTTACTTAATTTTGTTTTGTAGTTTACGTCAAAATAAATTATTAAAAAGTCATATTTTTCAGTAACTTAATAATTTATAGTTAATTATCAATAGAATGTTTGATTTAATTTTATTATTTTTTTGCTCAATTTTATATTAATTGATGATCAACTTGATCTTAATTTCAAGATCAACTTTGATCTTATATACATATATTTCTTTGGTATTTGTAAATGATTCTGACTGATTAATTACATTTAAAATATCAAAGCCATTTAGCAAAAATAAAAGCTTTGAAGTGATATAAAATGACTAATTTATAAATACTTAATAAAACACTTATATATAGTATTGTAGGTAAATATGTATGTGTACAATATATACGCGAAGAAAATAAATTTTAGTGAGCTTATAAATTTTTATTTGGAAAGTATATTAATTTTAGGAAATTGTTATTTTAGATTAAATTAATTGAGTTTGTTGTTTGTTAGATTTATAATCTAGTGCAAATTTAATTTAAACTAATTAATCTAAAAAAAAAAGTTTTTATTTCATTTGATGTACTAAAAATTTATATTGAGTAACAAAACAAACTAGCAGTAGTTCTAACTTCTGAATAATACTAATTAGTCTTTAGCGTGTGGAGTGGCTGTAGTGTACTAAGTTTCCTTAAAATGGTAAATATGTTTAGCGTCATTAACCGACGTCTTATGGCGAAATAAACTTACAAGTATTAAGATTTAATAGAAATTCGCCTATTGGGTTCAAATTAATGGCTTAATCAATAATTAATAATTATATATCTCTAATAAAAAATACATTAATACAACAATATAAAAAAATGCAAAATATAAACAAATAATTTGATTGAATAATATAACTCACAGATATAGAATACCATATAACTGAAATACAAAATTTTATAATATAAACAAAAATAGAATTGCAACTATTAAAAATCTAAGACGTTTCTACATGTTATAAGGCCTAGTACTATCTCATGTTTAAATTGTATATGAAATTCATTAAGATCAGTTCTAATAATGCGCATATAATTTTACCCCCTGTTCTAACAAGTACCTATGGTAAAGGCAGACTTATTAGCCTAACAGTTGAACAGTGAGCGCTTAAAAAAAAAATTTATACTTTAATATCTTCATCAGGGATCATTGAAAGAATTTTTGTGAGATCTAAAACTTTTGTCTGGGTCCTTAGACAGAATCAACGATTTTTCATCAAGTATGGCATCATTGAAAATAACTAGGTGTATTCTTTACCTTTAATTTGGGGACATTGGTTCTGGGATCAGGTTCTGCGAGCGTTTACCAGCCTGTTCTATAAAATTTAGCTCTATATCATCTTGTGCCGTATTTTTGAAAGTAAGTATCTCAGCGATTTTTTGTTTGGAGACAATGATTCTAGGTTGCCCTATTAGAATTCTGTGAGCGTTTAAGTTCTTAATATAAAAGTAGTAATAAATGATCATCATACGCATTTAATATAAACCCTTGCTATAAGAATCAGCAATACTTTAAAATGTGTCTGTCAACTATCATTGCAAAAATCTTAATAAGTTCTCAAAATTTATTTTTCGATATTGGGTTTCAGTTTGCCTTGCTTCAGTGCTGAGAGAGCTTTAAGCCTTTGTAACCATGGTAATCAACGAAAGCCTATATTACAAAGTTCTTATAAGATTATATGACAAATTTGAAAAGAAATTTAAAGAAAGTATTTTAAATTTTGATATTTCCATTTTTAAATTTATATTGTCTGATTTTCATTTCTATGTAGTTCAAAATGTAAATATTAAATAAAACTCTTTTTAGAACATTTTCAAAAGATTTTGTAAAAATTTGCCTATATAGCGTCCGTCCGTATGTTTACAAAAACTTTTACATAGCTTGAAATAGAGAAAAGAAATTTTAATCACGGGTAGGTATTGCCAAAAAAAATTATTTCATAGACGAACTTTTTTCTGTCGCACCATCCGTTACACAGCTACAGCCCACCAAAATCGGAAAAAGTCCTACATTTAAATTGTTATAACAAGAGTTCTGTTAGGTGTATTTTCAGTGCTGAGGTGTATTTACAGCTAATTTAGTCACCAACGTATATATTTCCTAAAATAAACGTGAACATTGAAGCTCCAACATTACATTCCGATAAAATACTCAGTATGAAACACTATATAATTTTGAAAATGTGCTTTTTTAAAAACCCTTGGTTTTTTTCATCACCTGCTTTTTTTAACTTTGTAATAAAATATTAATAAAACAACGCCATTATAATTTGTACAAAAAAAAATTTACACATTAGAAACGATTAAATTAAATTGAAAGAATGTATTTTTATTTTTGGTAATTTAAAATAAATGTAAATTATAGGACTACAAATTAAAGTAATAAAACTATAAAAACTAAAAAAAAAAATTTAAATTGATATTATATTTTATTTTGTACATTGTACCTTTAATTTTTGATATAATTTAAACTGATAATTTTTTTTATTTTTAATAAAATATACTCGTAATACATTGTAAATATGACCATGACAAAATCAACCCCAAAAAAAACAAAGATATCAAACCCTTTTCTAAATTTTATAAATAAGTAAATTGTAAAAACGTGTCTTTCAATTTGTTTATTTTTTTTTTTTTTTTTTGATTTAAAACAAATTTTATTTAAAACCGAGTTCAAAGACTGATTTGATATTTTTTTTTTAACAAAAATTGATTGATTAACTTTATGTTATGAATCAGAATTTTTTTTTGATACAAAATCATTTAATAAATTAATAAAATGCACAATCAAACAATCGAACAGTCTTAAACCATACTACCTACTTATATATAAATTAATTTGAATTTTTTGTTTATCAATTTTGAAGATATAGATCAGATGATGATGTAAATGATTTTTTAGTCTTTAATAATTTAATAAAAAAAAATTATTATATTTTTTGTTTAGATTTCGTATAGATATTCATTGTTTAGACTTTAGTCTCAGTCAAAATATAAGATTTGTTGTTATTCTTTCGCAAATTTGAGTTGATAAACACAAATCGAATTTTATTTTTGATCTAACACATGTTAATTGTCATTTTATGTAAAATAGTGACATCTGATAGATATTAATAGCGGTTTCATCATTCATAAAAAAAACTGACAAAGCTGTCAAATACTGAAAATGATTAATCAATTGTTTTAACATCAAAGCAAAATTAAAATTCAACTTAAAATCAAAATCTGACCGAAAGCTCAATGGTAAAGTGGCGGCTTTTGAATCGAAAAGTGTTGTGTTCAAACCCTGGTCGGACCATATCTAATGAAAAAATAAAGTATATATTACAATAATTTTATAATAAGTCCAAATGTCAATTCTGCAAAGGCAATATTTACTATTGTCTGGTACTAAAAATAAATAAATAAACAAATTAAAAATCAAAGTACTATTAAGGACCATGAGCTTCGATGGGTTAGCGGGAAAGATTTAGGTTTCTGTCCCGTGCAGGTCATGAAATATTTAATTTAAAAAAAGTAATTGAAAAATAATTATTATTTACAAATCCCTTGGTGAACAAATATAATTTAAATTTAAAAATATATAACATTAAGAAAATAAAAATTAGATTACTTATGTTGTATTGGAAGTGGGATCCACAGCGGTCGCGCTATGTTTTCGAAGGGTACATACTATCTCCCATAACAAACAACAACAACTATGAAAGGTCATTTTATTATAGAAAAATTAATCATTCAGATATTACCAATATAACCGTCATATAGATTTATCTTTAGTTTTTAGTTGAGCTGTTATACCGTACTACCAAAAAAGTTTGAAACGTTCTCCAAAAGTATTTCTGGCTCAATATTGATTCAAACCTTGCAATTCAAAAACCCACATATAAAGATATGAAGGATGATAACAAATACATGTTTTTGATAGCTCTGTTCTTTTGCCAACCCTATTTTTAATAAATATATAATATATCAATAATTATTGATAAATTCTTTCCCCACCATTTCTAAAAGTCCACATAGCTTTGCTGATGACAGCACTCTTGAAATAAGAAACATTTCAAGTTCTTTTAAGCTTACAGTTATTCAGAAAAGGGAAGCCATTGTAAGATAAGGTGTACGCAGTAATGTAATTCAAAATCTCGATAAGATACAAATAAGAGCTACTCGTATAATCAATGACAATAATTAAACAAAAGATTTTAAGTCGTGACAACCTAAATGTTTTTAAGTCTAGACAACCTAAATGTAGAAGCTGCAAATCTGTTTTAAATATAACTAAGATTATGGTAATGGTAATACAACTAAGGTTACTAAGGTTACTGTTTTGAAATCATTAAAGTTACTAAGGATTCAATGTAAAGGTTTTATATTTGAATTTATTAACACTTGAAATGTAAAACAAACTTTTGTTAAAGATTTTGATTCGGAGTTTTTGTTGAGGTCTACATTAATTAATAAACTATAATTATAACATAGCATCAATTAAATAAGAGTTATTAAATATTATCAAAATGACATTAATTAATTCAAAATTATTTTTTTAAATATCTATTATGCTCATTAAATATTAAATTAAAACTTACAATTATTAACCCTAACAATTAAAAAAGTATTTCAACCGTAAATTACTTCACTTAAATAATACCATTAAACAAACCTAAGGTACAAATGACGCATTTTATTCCTTAAAATCCTTAAACTCGGTCATTCAACTTAAATTGCACCGAAAATCTATGGTGCAGGTGTCTTTTACATATATCTTGTAAACCATCAAAAAACTAAAGTAAGTTAGTTTTAATCAACAAATGGATATCTATAGTACCTTCAACAGGTAAATAAAAGGTTACAGGTCATTCTGCTACAGAAAAAAATATAAATTGTTCCGCTTCCTAACCTTGAATTTTTTTTTATTCCTCCAATTTAAGTGTTACATGAAAAAAAGAGCGGGGAAATTTAAGGATTGCTGATCAATTTAATAGTCACTTCTGCATCGACATTTAATAATTTTTATTTCATATTAAATGATCCGGATGACCACTTATACGCTCAAACAATAATGACATATTTTCTACTAGAAAGCACGGGACAATATTATAATGTTCAATATTATACTTGTTGCTCTGAACCAAGTAACGCATTCAACAAGTTTAAAATTTTCTAAAATTCTACAAGTATAATAATTTTTATCAAAAAATATAATCTATGAAATTAATGATGTGTCGGTATTGTTTATATTGAGGAGGGGAATTTTTAGAATTATATAATAATTGTATATAGGGTCAATAAGTACAGTTTCAATTTGAACTAGTGGTGTGTATGATAGAATATGAGTCTGTATGATATAGTTCTATAAATTATAAAAGAAAGTTTGAATGCTTAGTGAATTTTATTTAAAAAAAATGTTAACGCGAAATCCAAATGAATTCAAATTTCACTACAAGAACAGAAGGCTTCTTTTGAGGCTAGATGCTTCATGCTTATTAGGTAGCTTATTACGTAGCTCTAACAGTAAAATTTCACTTAAAGCACAAAAATGGTGTGCTACAGAAGTCTCTACACATTTGATTATTAGGTCAGGTGCCACAGCTCTAAAACCTCTTTTAGAGTTAGCAATACTGCCGTCAGGGGGCTTAGATGATTGTAGCCCTTGTAAGAATAGCGTTAGAACAAAAGAAATTATGCTTTATGGAAGCTTTTAAACAAAGTTCTCTTGAGGCTAATTGCTTAATTTTTACTAGCTCAACCGACGCAATTCTAAAATCTCTTTTAAAATATGAAGTCTATGATATAGACATGTTTAGTTGGCAACACTGTTTTCAATGATTTAAATGATTAAAGCTCTGAAGCCTTAAGCAATTTGTTTTTATTATATCAAGTACCACAGTTTTAAAACCTTGTTTACAGTTGGCAATACTACCGTCAGGGGCTTAGCTGATTGTAGCCCTTGTAAGAATAGCGCTAGAATAAAAGAAATTATGTTTTATGGAAGGTTTTAAGGAAGATGCAACTCTAAATTCTCTCGAAACTGTACTTAAAATATGAAGTCTATAGTACAAACATGTTTAACTGGCAATACTGCCTTCAATGATTTACATGATTTAAACTCTTATAAGAATACTATAAAGTCAGTTATAATATAAGATATCCAACTTCTTCAAAATATATCCATTTTAATAAAACAAACATATATTTAGAAATTTTTGCAAAATTAAATAGTACATACATATATATTAATATAAGTACATACAAGATTACTGCTTGTTCTAAATTATACAATACCATTTTATACATATTGTATAGAAAAATTAGATTTCGTCGAGACAAATTCATTATTTATCATATATGATATAAAGCAACACGAAACTAAACATTCTACTCTCAATAAAATATTAATTGATTACGGAAATTCTAATTAAGGGATTTGAATATACAGTTTTCTAACATATGCTTACATTTAGTACTTATAAGTATAAATGTTTTTTTTTTTATATTTAAAATGGTAATTATAAGCATTAGGTATTTTTTTTTCATTTATATTGATGCTAAAAAATGCTGGTAGTTATTTTCAAACCTAGATTAAGTATGTTTCCATAAATTTAATTTATAAGATTGTTCCAAAAAATTATGAATAGTTGAAATTGTAACCAAAATTAAAGTTTGTAATTCGAATTGTCATTATTTTATATGATAAACTAGATTAAACCATCCTTTCTAATCTTAGTATTCAGTGTAGCAAGGTTATATTTTTTTTAAGTATAACGAGAGCAGGTGGTTCCTTTGAGAAAATCTAAAAGTTTCAATTTGGTTTTAAGAATAGGAATTGGGGAAGGCAGCTTAGGAATGGAACGGAGAACTTGGTGTTTTATAGAATAAATCGATATATTCTTAATTAGATTTAAAAGAGCTAAAAACTTTGCTTTAAGTAAACTGATTTTACTTTAAATTTATAATAGACACATTTTTCAACTTCGGTTTTCCACTCCGATTTTACAGCGATGCAAAAAAATGTACTTTCAACTTCAAATATGATAGCTCCGTTATTTTGACATTTTGTAACTTCGATGATAGCGCCCATTGTGCTCACTGCATTGAAGGTGCTTATGGTAATTTGTAAAACGAGCTATTTGAACTTAATTTGTATGTGCCAATTTGAATAGCATTTTTCAAACTCATTTGAATTTGAAGTTTTTTACCAAATTATTTAAGTTCAAAATTAAAACATGGAAACATAATACATATTTACAAATTTTGAAATTTAAAACTTTTAAATGTAGAAATTTTCAATATTAATCTCTTTATTTCAAGGACAATTAAATTATATATATATACATACATATATATAGTTAATTTCTTTTTAACATTTTAATAAACTGTATAATCGCGTGTAAGTAAAATTGTCAAATTTAAATATGGTTATTTAATAGATTAACCATAAAAACTATTAATAAAAATTATTATTATTATTATTATTATTATTATTATTATTTACAATTTCCTTCCAACAACAAAATACAAAAAAAAAAACAAAGAAATAAAAATTTGTTACAAAGATTTTTTTAACTCAGTTTTTATTTTGGCACATTAATTAAATTAGCATGTCAAAGTACTGTCATATAAATGCTAAGATCAAATTTTTTTACTTTAATATTTATCCAAATTTATTTATAAAACAACTACATAATTTAGTATCTAGTTGTTGTTTATTAAAGTAATTAGATTATTTTTTTTTTTTAATTTAAAAATTTAAATTTTGGGAAGATCGGTATGACACACAAAAAAAAAAAAAATGTGTTATTTAGTGTGCCGTTGTGTTATGATGTACTGTCAAAAAAAAACAAACAACAACTCAGTTGAGGGGTGTGTAAAATTTATATAAAAATAAAAAAATTAAATGTGATCATCTCATTTTCGTTTTATTGTGTTAGGAATCTGACCTATTAAAGCATATAATTAAATTTTTTTGTTTTGGTTTTTTATTTTTAATTTTTTTATTTATAAAAAAAAAACACCAACAAATAATTAAAAATAAAAATGGAGACAAATTACAACTCGTAGTTTTATAAAATTTTAAATAACGATAAAATTATGCAAATTATATATAATACAAAATATTTTATAGAATAATTTGACTAGTAAAAGATTGTTTTTTTGTATACCTTACATTGTAATTTGTATGCATGTTAACTTTGTATGTAGTATAATTAAATGCTTGAAAACCCAATGTAATTTACAAAATAAATTTGTATTATATTTATTTGTTGTATTTTTTTATAATTTTTGTTTTATAGTAAATTTAATTAATTTATTGCAATGTAAGATTACATCGCGGTTTACATAAATAGCAATTATACGATTTAAAAAAAAAAAATCGTTTTATAAAATTAGCATTTTTTTACGAGAATAACGAAATTCTTGTTACTTGTTAGTTTAATTAATTCGGTGTTCATAAGTTTATTTATTTTTTATAAAAATTTGGAATTTTGACTTTGAGTAATTAAGGTTCAAAAATGGCTTTAGATAAGCACATATATGATATAAGCTACATACAATTATTTTTTTAAAAATTTTTATGTTTACGTTTTAATAAAATAATTTTTATGTAAAGAAAATTTTTGATTGATTTTTATAACTCACAGGAGATTTTCGTAAAATTTTCTATATAAGTTTCAGGTATTTGTGTAGTCAATGTAATATCACCAGCCTACTGATGAGTCCAAAAATACATTAATATAACAACATAGGCAAATGCAAAATATAAACAAATAATTTAATTGAATAATATAACTCGCAGATATAGAATACAATATATCAATTACAAAATATTACAATATAAACAAAAATGGGATTGTAAATATTGAAAATATTGAAAATCTAAGACGTTTGAAAATCTCATGTTTAAGTTGTATGTGGAATTCAATAAGACCAATTCTAATAACACGAATATAATATGACTCCCAGTTCCAACATGTACCTATGGTATAGACAGGCTTATTAGCCTAACAGTTGAACAGTTAGCACTTAAAAAAAAAAAAAATTCTATTAAAGGACAAAAGTCTCCTGAAACTATATAAGCTACTTGACAATTAAACCCATTGGAAGTTTCTGGGCATCTGGTAATAGCTAATAAATAAATATATTCATTTTAATTTTAATTTAAAACCCATAATTCACAGTTTTCTAATTTTGTTTCATTTTTAACATTTAATATATATATATATTATATAAAAAGTCTATTAAAATTGTAATCAATTTTAATTTCCGACTATACATAAAACTTAAAAACAAAATAACCCATTAATAAATATTTATAACCCAAAATTTATCACATAATTTACCACCAATGTCTTTTATAGATGCAACATACAAAATTAACATATACAAAAATACCAATAAACCACACAAATTCAATTCAATTTTCATATCCTGAGACAAATACTTTTAAATAATAAAATTAAAAAATACAAACTATTATAAATGTTTTTCAAAATTTCCCACCATAAATGAACCATATATAAATACATACATTTTTTTTTATTTTAAAATATTAAATTTTAATATCCTATGAAAAATAATTTTCCTTGTCCGTTCACATTAATACCCAACCACATACAATTTATTATTTTGCTGTTTCTCCTATTAAAAAAAAAAATTCTCTCACTTAAAAAAAATTTCATCCGTTTTTAACTCTATAGGATTCAGCGAAAAAAAAAATTCCCTCGTTCACCAAAGAGCGTTGATTTTGTATATGAGCGTCACCTTTAACAAAATCAACCAAAAGACACCACAAGCAATTCTTTTAAAAAAGAAAACAGAACTGTACTACAAGTATATAACTTACTTTTCCGTTTCCTATTTTTTAATTTAAAAATTATTTGCATCACCATAAGATCCAACTGTTTATATAGGAAATAATATTAAAGGGTTCCAGCCACCACTTAAAATATATATAGGAGTATACCCTGCGTGTACGTTTAATTGGCTCCCTTTAGACATTGTTTCTCAATTTTATTTTATTGTGTCCCTTGTTGCATTCAACCGCGAAAAAAAGAAGAAAGAAAAAACTGATAATCAAATGCAAGTAATGTTCCTATCAGATTTTAGTTTAAACCCTTTAATATTGTAATAATATTGTTGTTTGTTTGTTTGTAGATGCATATATGTTTTATTGTTTTAAATTTTTATTCTATTAAAAAATAACGAATATGTACATGGCTACGCGCCAAACTGAAAATCTAATTGGAAAATAACTCTACGCAAGAAGTTTTATATATACAGAGTTAGTTAAAATTTAAGATATAAGAGAAATGATAATTGACCCTTAACAAAATCTTCCGGTCTTTTAAAAAATTTTTTTTTATTATTTTTATATTAGTATTAGTATGAGGTATAATGATATTTAGTTTTTGTCTTTTTTATGATGCAAATATACGTGCTTAATGCAACAATATTAACATAATATTATATGCTATACGAATTGGATATAACTTTCGGACTTTGTCCAGGCAATATCTACAGCAGAAGACTAAAATGTAGTACCACGAGTCCTTATAAAAGCATAAAATGTAGACGAACGTTTGGTTGATTTTCGTTCTCCAAATGTTGTTATTTTTTTAAGTATTAAGTTCCTCAAAACTTATCCCTTTATCCAATAAAATCAATAATTCTAAATTTCTATCCCTAATTTTCTTTCGCTAAAATCCGATTCTGGATCGATTTCAAGTTTGATTTCAAGAAGAGGGTGGTTTTAGTAGGTTAAAGTTCAACCCTACCCAAAAAAAAAAAAAAAACAGAGTACAGTGATTCTAGTTGGTTTTCGATACATTTCACCATTCCTCGTTAACAATTTCTAATACTTATCCCCACTTTCCTTTCCCATTTCCGATCCTTAAATCCAAGCGGTGCATTCACATATAATCTCTCTAATCTTAAAAAGAGGATGGTTTTAGTTAATGTCCATCACTGTATTGAGGTCAAACCCATACAGTGATTCTGCGTTGTTTTCGATGCTTTCTACTAATCCTCGAGAAAAATTTTATTTTTATAGATGACGGTCTATAACTTAATCTAATTTCATCTTCCTGTGAATAAATCAAACTAAAAGCATTAAGCCATTAAGATTAAGAAAGTTTTCACTTAAAAAACTAGATTCATTTCGTTTTTATTTTTACTTCATTTTATTTCAAACAAACAACAAATAGCTGCATATTTTTGCAACTCATTGTGTCTCAACTAAATTAATGAATGAATTAACTAACGACTAAATGAATTCATATCTTATGCATAAATGCATTTCATAAATTATGCTTAAAACAATTGCAAATGCAATAGAAAGAGATAGTGAACAACAACAATGTGGTGTACTCGTATATACCATAGAACTCAGAATTTAAAAAAATAAAATAAAATTAAAAAACAAACCAACTGCGATAACAACAAGTGGTTGTGTTGGCATGGTATAACATTAATGTTGATTAGTGATAATGGGACATAGATTGCAAACTGGATGTTGCTGATTTTAATTTTCCTTTTTTTTTATTTTTGTTAATTTTATAATTTCATCTGCTCCTAAAAAATCTCAAAAAAATTTTATGAATGGAAGTTGCCTAATAATTTTATTGATGCATCGATGCATAACTATCTTCCACTCTGTAATATTGCATTATATATAAAATTGTTGCATTAGAGCGGGATAAGAAAGGGGTAAATAATTATCGTTGGAGAATGAACAGAGCTGCGAATTATGATAAATGATTTTTGTTTTAGTTTTTGCTGTATGATTTTTTTTTATTGCTACCGCTGTTGTTGGTTTAATTTTTCTCTTAATGTGTAAAATGCTAATTTACAAACAATGTATAATGTCCCATCATCAATAAATATAAATTTAAAGTGTAATATTTTAAACAATTTTTAATTCATAATGCGTTATCGTATATATTTGTGGTCATTATTTATGTTCAGAATCATCATCATCGTCATCATCATCATCAGCTTGATATTTATTAAATATTATTTAATCATGCGACCAAATGAGACTTTTGTTTTTTTGGTTTTATTTTATATTTAATTGTGATAACTTCAAGGTTGTAATATGGGAATAAATAAATTGGTTTTGTATATTCATGGTATTATATGTGGCTTCTATATTTGGTTTTTCCCCCATTTTTTTTTGAATCCTAATGGTTTTTAAATTTCTTGTTATTGCAATTTTAAATTGACTGTTTCAATAATAAATGGAGATATCAAATTTCCAAAATGTGGTTGAATTAAAAGGATCAGATCATCATCCTGTTTTGTATAAATGGGTTTAAAAATAATAACTAAAGTAACGAAAAAAAAAGTCTTTTCCTGTCGATAAAAATTAATTAATTACAGAGTTTTTAATTGGTTTTATTATATATTGGTACTAATGATATGATGACACCCACAATATCTAAACCTTTATCTTAGTTTTAGGTTTAAGTTGAAGAAAGTTAATAAAAGGAATAAAGTTAATTTAGTGGAAGTTAATTTGAATTGTGGTCGTTAAATAATCTTTCAATTCGAAGTAGGCTTCAAAATTTAAAAGTTTCAGATAGTGTTGATACTACTATTTACACAATGTCTTCGTTATTTTTATAGCCTTTATTATTTAAACTTATGGTAGGTATTCATTTTTATTAGCAGGCTACCTAGTTTTTTTCTTATTTGGTGCTGAAAGCCTTCAAAAGACATCTGGAATACTAAACTTCATGATAGTATGAGATTCCTATAGTTAAAATAATGAGGTAAGCACCCAAAGCGCTTACGCATTAAAATAATTGAAAATAGGGATGTAAGGAAGAATTTTGAAGGGATTTAAGGAACTTAAGTAAGAACTCAATACAATAATATGACTCAATCCGTTCAAAATGCAAAAGAATTGATCTTTGTTCCTTCAACTTTGATTTTGTCTCACTTTTAAAAGAAATGTAAAATAATCCAAAAATTTTAAGCCGAAATGATCTTTCATGGCAACACCTAGATGTAATTACGCAGCTTCAACGCGTATTTAGATAAGAGGCTAAAACCCAATCTCGTTGCGATTTGGCTTTTTAAATGTAAAATAAACAAAAATATTAAAATATTTAATGTTAAATTGGTAATAAAACTTTTAAATTTTAATTTACGTTTTTTGTAGCGTAAAAAAATTTTAAAATTACGTTTTATTAAAATTTAACAAACAACAATAAATACAAAACATATCAAGTGTATTCCATGTTATATATAATGTGTTTTATTCTTTTATTTCAACTGAAATATATTTTTTTATAAATAAAATCGATTGTTTATATTAAATAAAAATAATATATTTTTTTTTTTCAAAAAAAGGTCAAGATTATCATTTTATTAATATATATTATTTTATTGTATTTACAATTCCATTTTTAGACAAGAGTATAGTAAAGAGGCGCAGAAGCTTTGGGTGAAAATGCGAACATTTGTCAATCATGCAATTAAAAAATAAAAAAAACAACAAAATCTGAAAAAAAATACAAAAATTAATACTATAGACTTTACACACATAATAATAGTGCATTTTATTTATAGCAAAGAATGTATAAAAAAAATTAACAACAATAGCAAATACAAAGTTCATTTTAAAAATTTTTTCCAACTTATAGGTATTTATATCAAATATTCAATACATTTATATTCTATATATATTAGTATACTTTCCAGAGTATTTAAAAATAAATTTAAATTATTTTGCGTACGTAATAAAATTACTAAAGTAACAAATTGATCTGAAATAAAACCAATAAAAATAAAAAAAAAACTCGTAATTAAAAAGGCAAGACCGAATTATCACAACAATTAAAAATCACTCATTGTTAATTAATGACTAACAACCAATGATTGTTATTGCAACTATTGCAACAATATTATATAAATATATATAGAAGTAAAAGATGAATAACAATTATTGAACCGCAAAAATGGGATTAAAATATAAAAAAAAAATCATTTGAAGAAAAATGATGTCGACTAGTGAGATTGGCAAAAAATGTATTCCGTATTATGCGTGCAATTTTTTTGTAAAATCACTAAAAATAATTTTTTATTCGGCAGAATTTCTCTAAAAGTGTTACCCCACTGGAAATAAGTCTTAAATTTCAAAAAAAAATTTCATTAATACTGATCGCATTAACATCAAATTTCGATGCAAAATTTTATCACTGCTCAAATTTATTTTTCCGTTTTTGAAAAACGTTTATTTTTGTGCTAATTAGTTTTTCCAGGTGAATAACTAAGTTAAAATTATTTTTTAGGAGTTTAAAAATAAATTTTAAATAAATATCCAAAGATCCTTATTGAAAATTATAAGAAGATATTCATTTGCGATTGACTAAACGATCTGCAAACTTAAAAACTAAATTTTCAATGAAAATTTTTTTTATACTCGATTTTATTGAATATTATTTATTATTCATTTTAATATTTGTTTTGATTAATGTTGATTAGCCTTCAAGAAATCAGAGACCTCTAACAAATCAAAATCATTTTATTTTTATTTTTAATTTTAGATTTTTGATAAATATGCTATAAATTATATTATATAACATAATAATATAATATAATAATAAAATTCTTTAAAGAATGGACTTAATACGATTTAATCCTTTTGTAAAGCGGTTCTTTTTTAAAAAGAATCTTAAAAATACAAAATAGGGATGAATATTAAAATAATTGTAATTAGTTTTCTTCAATCTTAAAAAAGAATTTAATAATAATTTTATATTCAAAAGTTATTTTGCTACAGCTAGATTGTGATAAAGTATTAGGCTATCATTGATGTACTATTAATTGTATATTTTAAAATTATTTATGAGATCTTGATGCAAAAAAATAAAACAAAGGGAATCGGCATTAATCAAATAAGTTTTGCAGATTAAGATTTCAAAAACTTTGATGGGACTTTCTTTGATACTTAAATTAGAAAGTTATACAATATAGGAAGGACTATTTAATGAAACAAAAGTTTATTGATTATATAAAAATTTTTTTATTTAATTTTCTTTAAAATTAATTATCAGATTTTTTATTTTAATATATAATTGCGGCTAATTTTGCCATTGTAAAAAATGCCGCTTTTAATAATTTTATTAAAAATTTTAAATAGATAGGCATTTTTGTTGTAATTTTTAAAATATTATTGATTAAGTTTTTATTTCTGGTTTATGTTGCAGATGTTTTTGTAGGCCTAATTTAAGAAGGGTTTTTTATTGTAATTAATTAATTTAAAATAGAAATTCATGATAATGATTTAAGATTCGGCTAATTCGTCTCTGATAATTTGTAGGGGCTTATAAGATTTTAGTAGGATAAAAACATTCACTTTTTTATTTCTTTCATTTTATTACATTATATAGGATATATAATCATCTCTAGTTCCGTTCAGAAGCCTGCTGATTGCAATGCTTTGAGTATATAAACCTTCCATTGCTGGCTGCAGTTACAAGAAAATACAGTGAATTCATATCAGATTTAAAAGCATTTTAATATCTTTCTTTACTGATATACGGCCCGTAGAATCTACGCATACTACGACTAGTATATCAATCTTACAGAGGTCGACTAGTGTAGTATCTCAATTGAAAAATCTGAAAGGGAGCAGTGAATTAAAAGAAAAATTTGATTCCATGCAGGGTGTTTTGGAATAAGTGAAAGGTCAGAAAATATATTAAAAACCCAATTTTGATTTTGAGTCTTAATTAAATAACTGTCGTAGGTATTAATAATAATTAATAATTTCAGGACGAATCTTTACTAGCTTTCATCCAGTCTTTTTAGATGTCCAAAATAAAAAACATAAAATTATTTAAAACATAGAGATCACAAATTTTTGTGCAACATTTAAATAATCATCAAATCCAATATTTTTTTTTTATTATACAATATTATAGTGTTGTATAGAACAACTATACAACAACAAATACTCATAAAAAACTCATTAAGATATCCATTCATAAATAAATAATCACTCTATTATAAAAAATAATAATAAAAAATAAACCAACCAACAAGATATACCCCTCATAAA
Organism: Dolichopus griseipennis; assembly: GCA_963082915.1. Taxonomy (NCBI): domain Eukaryota; kingdom Metazoa; phylum Arthropoda; class Insecta; order Diptera; family Dolichopodidae; genus Dolichopus; species Dolichopus griseipennis. The sequence goes on from OY720441.1 coordinate 358,848,911, forward strand.
TATTTTCAATACAGTTTCACTTAGTCCAGTGGTATCTAAAATGATACACTAAAAAAGATATAAAATGAAAACAAATTACCAGTAAGCCAAAGCCACTGTACTTATACTACTGATTGTTATGATCATCTCTTCTTTTGAATTAAATTTTTTTGTGTTTTTTTTTTAGATAATCTCATTCAATTACATATTTTTTTTTTAAATCTATAAAATTCTAAATAGTCATACGACTCATTCAAAATAATAACGATTTTATAATAATACTATATATAAAAGCAGACCATGTCCATATCCACTTGTATGGGTATGCAAATCATTGTCATTGGATATGTTTGAAAATTACTAAAATTAAAATAAAATAAATTAGAATAGATAGGAACGCTCCCTCTTTACATATTATATTCACTTGTTGAAAATTTAAAAAAAAAAAAAACATTCAAAATAAAACATAAGAGACTGAAACAATTATTTTCTATCTCTGTTTTCTAAAAACAAGAAGAAGAAAAAAAATATGACAGTTTAGAAAATGGTACGCGGCAAAAATGGTTTAATTTTTTCTGTGTTTTTTTAACATTTTAGAAATCAATCTAAATTCGAGAACAATGCATAATTCTAAAAAATTTTTTTTTTATATTTCATTTGTTTTGTTTAAAGGGGGATTTAAAAGCAAATAATAATTTCGTGAATATTATGGATGCAGCTCATCAGATCATCACATATAATAAAATTCAACAACAACAGTATAAAATTTACTTTTATATATCCATGTCGTTTGTAGTATTATTCCAATCATTTTTATATGGTCATAATGATAATAATGGAAAAAATTTAAAAAACTCAACCACTTGAACAAACTTAAAAATTAAAATAATAATCAAGTCAGTTTATATTTTTTTTTACGGTTATAATCTATTGAGAATAAAACTAACTTTACAGGGGAATACAGCAATAAAATTTCATAAAACTGAAGCTAACATGTGTGATACTGAAAAAGTTGCAGGGGAAAGAGAGAAGAAATGGATCGAAATAGCCTTTAATTATATCTTACCAATGAAAGGACTCATAGAAGCCGAAAAAACTTTTCAAAATGAATCGTATTGATGAGTTTACAAAAAAATTGTAAGTTATAAAAGTTTAGGAATAATATCTTCATACAATCGTCTCAAGTTTTCGCTCTTCATGGTTCTTTGAAAAGTCAGTTCATAAAAAACGGGAAAAATATCGATCATTATTCTAAACCATACTTCTGAGGGATACTTCTGAGGGATACAACAGAATTAAATATTTTAAGGATCAATCTTTACCAAAAATTTTAGTGGTCAAATAATATTTTTGGTGTAGCCGCAGATGCTGTTATATCGAAAATGAAGTATAATGAACACATTTGGGTTCCATTACTACGACGCCGGAATATCTTAATAAAGCGCAAAATAGAGCTAATTGTCTTACATATGATCCCAATGTCATTCCTTAATGCTCACACTACTCAGCCATCGTCATTCAGTTTGGTCACTGATCTTGTTTTATAGATGTCTTGTAGGGATTAACACGTGTTCTAAAAAAATGTACAACTAATGACTCAACTCAAGATTTACCAATGGGAATCAAGGAGAAAAAGATGTTCATCTTTACACAATGCAACTAATACATAACGCCACACGACTTATGGAAATTCGTTTGTCAATTTATCACTTTTGTAACCATATTCTAACTAAACGTGTTCCCCAAAACTGGCAATGTATATGTGTATGACTTTTTCAAAATATTCCATCCAATTTTCCCCATAACCCAACACAACAATCTTAAATATATATTTTTAACCCATTCACAACTACAATTAACTCAAATCCTGAAATCCTTTCATAACCTTATCCTCTAAACCAAACTGTACATTTGCATCACAAACCCCAACTTGGATTTTAGCTAGATAAGCGTCGTGGTTTTTGTGTGTTAAAGTTGCCCACTATCCAAAGGAATATCGCACAGTTGCAAGGGGTGGCTTTCGAACTTTCCACTGTTCCTTGTAAAAAAAATTAGAATCGGATGTTATCTGCACACAAAATTAGCAACTATAATACAGAATCTTTATCTTCAATAATAATAGATATTTTTCTCCCAATTAACATTAAAAAACACCCTATATCTTAATATTTAAAAAAAAATAAATACAAAAATATATTCTCTTAAGCATGGCTTTAAACTAAAAACAAATTTTATTTTGTATTATTATGTATATGAAAAAAAAAATATGATGGCTGGCACCATTGTCGCCGATCTTCATCAATCAAATCCAGAGCTCTTCAGAATTATAAAAAGATGTTGCTTGTTTGCAAATAATTCAAATACATAAAAGTTATATATAAACGTTATATAATACTATACATATATAAAATACGCAATTTTTTTGTTTGGCAATTTACAAAGTGAATATCAAATCGTATTAGAATTTTCTGAACGTATTTAAAAATAAAAAGTTTTGAATTTGAAAGAAAACTGAAAACTTTTGTAATGCAAAATTGAGGCTTAGATGACACTAAAATTGAAATTGAAACTGAAAAAATTGCAAAAAAAAAAAGAAAATCCAAACAAAATTTTTGGATGGACACAACTTAAGAAAAAAAAAAAATGACGACGACGACAACGCATAATAGAAATGCGCATATCATAATTATTTTAGCATTTTTGTGATGTTTTTTTTATATCATCAAATCTAGATTATGTCAGTATTAAGATATGTATTTTGTTTTTTTCTAATTGTAATGTTGATTTAGTATCATAATTTATATTCTATTACTAGATAAATATATTATTTAAGAATTAATAAGTGTGTCATATATTCGATATTAAATCGGTTTGTCAATGTGCTAAATTTTTATTGTGTATTTGCTCTTATGGTACAATTTTTTAGTAATATTTAGTACAGAAAATGAATTCATTATGATCTCAAATAGCACTTAATTTTTTTAAAATTAATTATTAAACTTTGTTTTTACTATTTTGCAAAAAGAAATCTTTAAATTATAAAAAAGTATATCAAAAAAATTTTAAAACTATTATCAAGAAATCTTCAAATGAAAATTAGATTTTATAATATGAATCTTTTAAATAAAATTGTAGACTTCAACTTTGAACGCTTAATTAAAAGAATTTTCTTAGAAGGGTTAATTTCTATTATCATGAAGCTTGAAATTTTTTAATTTAAATATATTTTTTTTTTTTCAAAATAAATCTTTCTTCCAATTAAAACACCCATCAGATTAATTAAAAATACTGGAATTGTATTATAGCAATTGGGTTTTTTTTATGCAAATTAATCATCTAAGATTCTTTGAAAGCATTTAATAATATGTGTGTAATCATCTGTTAATTACAATTAATTATTTCGATATTACTGAAACTGAATCATAGACTCATCTTTATTTTTTAGGAAAAGTAATATTTGAAATGAAATAATTAGTGCCCTTTTGTCTGTTGTTATTAATTTTAGATCTAATCGTCGGTTTTCACTGATTTCCACTGTCGCTAGTTGGAAGATCGAACCAATTGATCACTCTTAACTAGCGACAGTGGAAATCAGTGAAAAGCACCCATTGAGACTATGTGGGGAAGTAGTACGGAAATTTAACAGACTAATACTACGTATTTTTAAAGACAAGTACATGTGTTGAGTTTAGTTTCGAGGATAAGAATGTGAAAACATTTGGTGGGAATTAAGATCGGGAAAATCTGCGATTATCGAATTAAGTTCGATGCGCAATATTGACAGGAATATGAAAAGAAAGATGTTGAAGTTCTTTTAAATTATAACCCAATCGTTCCCTTAGGTATTATCAACTTTAAGAAACACATTAGATAGAAAATGGTCAGTACAACATGATTAGTGCATGACAGACAATTTTCCATAGACTGTGTTTCATCAGCTAATTAGTCAACTGTGTATATACGAATGAACAGCGTTTGTGTTGGAAAACTTTGAGTGGTTACACTGATTTATTTCTTCAGGTTAATTTTTAATATCTACTAGATATTTATAAAGCAAGGCTTATTTTGACGAAGAATAGCTCAGCTTTGCTTTTCATCATGGATAGGAGATATTAAATTGGAAGAAATCTACGGAGAACAAGAGTTTCTCCTACCAAATATTTTGTACAAGCCAATGTAAATCTACAGTCAATTCTTATATAAACTTTTATGATCAGCTTAAAGTTCATCTTATGACATAACCAAAATACAAAACTAACTAAAATTTAGTTTGCCTACATCCATAACTATCTTCTAAAAATTTTCCTCTATAAGTGTTCTCCTCTAACTTTCTTTTTTCAGTAATCTTCTAATTATTAATCATTAGATTTAATTCTCTGATATTTTTTATTAATTAATTATTAAATAAAAACTTTTTAGATTCTTTTTATTATTAAATATTTCCATTATTAAATTGATTTATATTTTCCAAAACATCTTTTTCATCGATTAAAATTTCAAGAGGATTAGAGAAGTTAATAAAATTCTCATAAATATTTCATTTATAATCTAATAATTTTATATTTTAATTTAAATTTCAAATAGAATATATATAGAAAACAGTAAGTAACTAATCATTATCATCACACTATCGTATTACCATAAATAATAAAATAAAAAACTAATTGTGTTTCTATCTCTTTCTTTCCAATAGAATTCAATAATAATAATAAAATAAGTTACCAAAAAAAGAATCAACATTTTGTAATTGATTGGTCCAAGTGTCTACGATTAATTTTTGTGTAATCATCGACAATAAATTTATTACATGAGTTCATATTCCAGCTCCTTGACAATATTCTTAAATATCACCGAAAGTCTTTAATATATACGGAACTATACGGAATTAAAGATATGTAAATGAGCCGAACTATATACTATAAACACTGAGTACTTCTGTATGAAATATATATATATATATATATATATATAATATATATATATATATATATCATGTACATAAGTGTTTTTTCATTATCAAATTTCGACCTTCTAGCCTTGTTTCTATTCTATAATGTGCACGAAGATATAATTAAAATATATATATATATATATACATGAGTACTGTGTACACATGTAAAGTATCAGAAAAAAAAATTTTTAATTACTTTAAAAGTTCACAAGAACATTCTGTGAACATTCTTAAGATGTCCACAATAAAAAAAAAATAAATACTTTTTTTTTTGGAATTAAATAATTATTTTTAATTTTATTTTGGGTGATTCGTTTTGTGTTACTGTGTAATCTTAAAATTTAATTAGTTCAAATTTGTGTATAGGGTATTTTGTTAAACGTTTTTAATAAAACTAGATATTTAAAGTGTTTGACAGGTCGTTAAAAAGGAATTGCTTTATTACGAGGATTCTTGAGGTTTTTGAAATAAGCCCTTTTCTAGAAAACATCTGTTTATGACTTTTGAATCGATGAATCGCGTTGATCTTTACAAAATTATGACAATTTAACAGTTTTGGAACTTCTGCTTGACACGTCAAAAATTTTTTGAATTTGTGACATTGGTCATCGTCGTGTGTTTGACGTTTTAGAATATTACAATACTTAATTTTTTTGTAAAAATCACAACTTGAACCGTGAGCGCTTTTACATAAAGAAATGCAGGTTGCAATCGTAGAAGCTTGGAAATAGAGAAAGATTGCAGCGCTTTAGTTAATGTCCTTTAGAAAAAAAAAACAGGAAACCAAATACATTTCTCATGTTACATATGATTTATGGATTTTTACATCAAGTGAATAACACCATATGGGGGGATGCTAAATTATAAAATGTCTTTGAGAACATTGAGGTTAAAAATAAAGTAAACGTAAGGGGCCTCAGTAGTGTAGTGAATATTTGGCTTAGCAACCGAAAGAGTGCTGGTTCAATTTCCGTACAGGTCCAAAAATATTTAATTGAAAAAATTATATTGAAAACTAATTTGTCCTAGCAAAATCCCCTTGGTTACCAAATATAATTTAAATTTAAATTTATAACATTAGGTTATAAACAAAATTAATAATATAACTTATAAATATATTATAATTTTATATATAACACAAAGTATTGAAAGTGGGATGCACAACAGGTCATAAGACCAATGTGTTATGATGACATATTATGCTATCTCCCATAACAAACAACATTAAAGGTTAAAGTAGGTAACTATTAGAACTCCAAAATGAGTTCAATATGAAACATGAAACTCGAATTGACCATTTTAGACAACTATATCACAAGTCTACTGATTGCCTTAGACAAAAATTAGAATTTTAGATTATATCCTAAACACCATATGATCGACTCCAAGTTTAATATATCCTATAGTTGACATTTTTCTTAATAAAAATATTAATTGATAAAACTTTAACCCATCACCAAAAAAAAAAAATTAAAATTATTTATAATAAAAAATCGCTTATTAAAATCGCTTATACAACAAAAAGATAATGGGCTCATCAAAAAAAATTTTGAAAAATAATAGTAGTGATCTGGCTGGGATTATAGAGTCGGGTTTTTTTCTATTTTGTACTTTATACATATGAGAACCATCTGATAGTACGCATATACGCATATATTTGTTCTATTTAACACATAAAAAAATTGAATTGAAAGGGTTAAATGGCTTTTGAGGTTTGTTTGTATGTCACGCTCTTTATGGAAGTTTTTTTTTTTAATGAACTGTGATTATTATTTATTAAATTTTATATATTTTGAAATATAATATTTTTCATAAGGGGAATATATATTATATTGAAAGTGTTTATTTATTTATTTATTTTATATAATGAGAATCTTCTCATATTAATTATTTTGTTTAATATTTAAAAAAAAAATATGAGTCTTCAAATGATAGATAATAATTTTAATATAAACATTTGTTTTTATATTTTTGTATTATTTTACATGATCTAGAAAATGCTACAATTTTAAAAGATACTTTTTGTTTAATATGGGAAATACGGGAATAAAAATCAATAACAAGTAAAGTGTTACAATAAGTCTTCTTAAGTTGGTGTTTAATATACAGTTAGAGGAAAATCTTTAATGAAGGATAACGAGGATTAACCAGCCATCGGGTGGTCTAAATACAAAAAAAAAGAAGAAATGGAAATGGATCGGACATATCTTGCGATGCCTCGGCAACATCAGCAGCACTGTTCGGCTTGGTAATAAGTCTCTTTATGTCATAAGTACATTTTGGAATAGGGAGGACATCTTATATTCCAATTATTACAATAGATCTTAACGAATTGGAATTCAAACGCAGGCCTCTCAAATTGGCACTCGGACCACTGTCCTACGTAAGTCCTAAATGATAATGATAAAAAGTAGGTAAGAGGAAAAGTATTAAATACGTATAAATGCGAAGTGGAGAATCTTAGCATAAGGCAAAAAACTGGAAAGAAAAATCGAAGATATCAGGTAGGGAAATTCAAAAGAGGGATTGAGGAAAAAAAAACCGTCGACATCCTATGTTCGCTAAGGAAATAAAGGAAGATTCAAAAAAAGTTGACATTTGCTATATTTATTTATTGGTTTTATTTGAGGCCAATACTTTTAAAAAAAAAATTTTTCCAAGTGTTAGCATCGTACCTTAACAATTATTCTGTTTTGTGGTGTTCAAAATATAAAAAAAAAGGTTTCAAACAAAAGTGTCTAATAGATACAATATCAGATCACTATCACAATTATCTTCATTATTAATGATACTATGTCAGAAACTGTTAACATGATCATCAACCCTTTCCATTTTAAGGAATATTTAAATGGTTTTTTTTGTAGTTGTTAAACTGACAATGTAATCAAGGAATTGTAATAAAATCCCGCATCTTTTGATGTTTTTTTCTTTTATTAAAGCAAAAATTTACTACAAAATAAGTACATGGTAACCCTTTTATTAATATATTTGATATAATTTTCTTTGATTTAATTTAAAAAATCTATTCTGTCATTTTGATTTGCCCTTAAGTTCTGCTGACAATTTTATTATTTTAAAATGTTCCATTATCTTTTGACATTCTATTTGGTAAAAATTAGTATAATAAACACATGATTAGTTGTTGCATCCTATAGTTTGAGTATTTTTTTTGTATAATGAAATTTAGTTGGTATTGAATTTAAACTTTGAATATATTTGTGTATATATCTGTTTTCGAAGACCTTAGGGTTTATTTTGACTTTAATAATGCGAAGATATAGGACTCTTCTTTCAGGTAACGATTAACGGTTTTTGCTGAACTTCAGTATTCGAAGACACTGAAGGTTATTCTAAGGAACTTTATTGATGCACTGTATTTAAAGATCTTTAAGATATCTGAAAACAGTTTGACCAATTGTGTGGGGGTTAGGATGTTGTTCTTTCAATTGAGAGCTCATAGAAAGAATCCTGGATAATATCTTAGGCAAACATAGAGTTACAACTAAGTCGAAATAACGAGCTGAAACTAAGATGACATTTACACCTCAGATGCATAAATAACTAGTTTTCACCTGCGTTGATTAATCCGTTTACCCTTAAAAAACTCAGCTATTCTAAAAATATTAATTAACTGGCGCAACTTAAATTTGTTATTAATATGCGCATAAGCTCCCAGTCCTATTGGGATTTGCCAACTCTAAAATAGTAAACTCAATTGCCAAGGATTAAATTCATAAAAGAAACCTTGTACTGCCTTTTATTATTTTAATTCAAAGATTATTATTTTTTTTGTTATTTCATTCAATAATTCTGTTCTTTAGTACTCAGCTTTATTATATTCCTTGTTATATACCTTCATTTTATTTTTTGTGTAAATGGAAAATTTTTTTTCTTCTATTCAATATTGATTTGATACCCTTTTTATTTTCTGCACTCTGATCACCTGTTGTATATTTTCAATTAAAACGTAGATATTGAAATCCAATTGATTGAAGGATATACAAAATACAAAAAAAGAAAAAAAAGTTCTATACAATACCTGTACCTCTTAATAACCACAAAATCAGATTAATTACTTTTTTATATTGGAAATGCTTTTTTTATATGCATATATATGAAATCAAAAGACTCAGGTGCTCTGGTATACTATTGTATCAGATTTGTTATGTTTGTTGCACTTGATTTGATTTCAAACAGAAAAATCAGAATCCTTTCAATATCACTACAAACAAAAATATTGAAGCCACTTTAAATATAAAAAAAAAATACAACTTTAGAATAAATATAATACAATGAATTTAAATCAATAATTTGTACATATATCAAGATATTGTCCTTTATAGTTAAAATTCGAAACCAAGTCAGACACGACATTTTAATGGGAACTTTCTGTTTTTTTGTGTCAATATTGAACTTTTTGAAAGTTTTTGGCTTTGTTAAATTGATGAGAATTTAAACCTGCGGTTTTTTATATATATATATATATATATATACAAGAATTTCATGTTTGCGGTCTGTGAAATCAATCGTATGTGCTCGTATAGTGTACAAAACTCAAATTCATTATTTTGGAATAAAAAATAAAAGTTAACTTTATAACTTTTATTAAACTTGTATATATATATATATATATATATATGTATAACTTTTACAAGTATATATGTTTCTGGAATGCTCTAGCAAAAATCTTTGAATGTTAAATAAATTTAAACAGGAAGATGGGCATCCGGTGCGTGTTTGTATAACATTCAATGTTTAAACTGTGTTGTCCTTTTTTTGGTGTAATGAAATTGGATATTGTTGCAAAAAAAATTGGGTTTCTATGTTTTACACGTTTATTATATGATATTATTGGGTAAATGGGTGAAATGTAATAGAAAGTGATGAGAAAAAAAAAATTTTATAGAGTAAAAAATATAGAGAATATCCAATTACGTGAATTGAAGGACATGACTTTTAATACGAGAATTTTGACATGACTATTAATAAGAGAAATAAATATTTATGTACTCTTTTTACGTGAACTTGATCTTTTTTCATATAGAATTTGACCATTTTTAAATGAATTTGATCTTTTTTCAAATACAAATAGTCTGAAATTAAATTGGTGTTTTTTTAATCAGCCCCGTTTCTTGGAATCCAGCAGTCGGATCAACATATTGGTAAAAAGGTACTCGGTACTCACAGATTTTATAGTAGAACCGAAATACAGCAGGGGAAAATGAAAAAGTTAGACTCTTAAATCCACCTTAAAAAAATAATCCCCAAAAATTTTTGTGCCAATTTTATGTCCTTTCTTTCTACCTTTTAAGTGTTTACTACCAAATCGGGGATTAGGTTTTTAAAATTAAGTTGGTTCGACTTGTGGGTGTCAAGACTGGGTTTCTTGACTAAAACGGGGCAATTTTTAAAGACAGGATCTAATTGATTTGAAAATAGACATAATTCATGTAAAAAAGGACTAAATTCACTTGAAAAAGGACCGAATCCATGTGAAAAGAGTATATATATATGCCTAAAAGAAACAAAAAATGAATGTAAATAAAATACATACATTATTTGAACAATTTTTAGATGACTTTAATTACACAAAAGTTTAAATTTACAATGTTAAAAAAAAAACTTTGTTCAAATATCGGTCAGTTTCAAATTGAAATGAATATCATGCAAATATATAGGGGTATATTTTTTGAGTGTTTAGTGAAGTATATTTGTTAGAACAAATTAACTATTATTTACTGACTTTTAATTGTATTTTTTTTTTTAACTTGGTTTCATTTTAAAATACATTGTTAAAAAACTTGTGCAAACATAAGATTAGTGTTGCAGAAAAATTTGATTGTAAATTATTGTCCGTCAGTCAGTCAGCAATCGTGACTTTTAACTCTACGCATGATAAGATTTAATTTCGTTTAATATCAGATGTTCTTAAAGAGTTAAGAGTATAAGCCATCATCATATTGTTATAATAAGAAGAGTTCTGGGAAATAGGAACAGCTCAGGAAATGAAGATTTTTAGATATATTAAGCATACCTTCTTTTTAGAACAGTTTCTTAGCTAAGAGTAAGATGTGAATAAGACATGTGAAATACTCGGGGTCTTAAATCCCCTGTATTATTATGATTCAATAAATAAGCCAAAGCTCTCTGGTAAATTATAACTCCGATAAATACTTGAGATGAAGGGATTTCTCAGACATAACTCTAAAATAAGACATAACTCTCTAATATATTTTCAAACATTTGAATAAGTTTTGAAGTGCATTTTATTCACTTAAAATAAAAATGTCCTTAATTAAAGTAAAAAATCTTAATTAAAAATTAATGTGATAAGTATTAAATGTGTTTTCAATAAAGTAAAATTTTTTCAGTAGAAAAGCAAAAATTTTCTCTTAAATTAAAACGTGGCTTCACTTAAAATTGATATGTTTTGTAAAGTTTAAGTTAAAATAATATATTGAAAAATATTATAAAATCCAGTTTGAACCTTTCTTTAGAGCTTTTATGATTTTATAATATTATGTTTTGTATATATATTGTATATATTTTAAGTTTTATCTTAAATTTTGAATTAGAAGCGATTTTAAAGTTGGTTACAAAATCTGTAATTTGGAAAAAAGCGAAAAACTCAATTTTCAATATAATTAATTTTACATAATTTTAATGTAACTTATTTACTCCGTATTCTAACACTTATTTACTCCGAAGTCCCCGAGGTAATTTTAGGTTACTTATTGCAGTTATAATCTCCTCGTGACTCTTAGCTTTAGGACTTTTGTCATAACACCATTTAATACACCAGTATTTTGATTTAGTAACTTAATTTCTTTCAGTTTTGATAAAGAAATGAGTTCATAAAATCATCAGAATGAAAGTCTTAAATCGTATAGTTTTTTTTTAACGTAAAATAGTTTTGGTCAATTAATTTCGATTTATCAATTAATTATCGAATCTACACACTAAATTTTCTACGGAACAATGAAAATCTTAAAAGAATATTTTGCATACTTTATGACAGGATACAACTTAATTTATAACAAAAGATAAACATTTTGATATTAATACTTAGATATGTAAGTATGTATCAAAATTTTGTTATGCGACCTAGATTTTTCAAATTCTTCAAAACACCGTCAATTCAAACAAAACAAAACAAAACTAAAAAATAAAACATTATTTATTCATTAAATCTAAAATTTGAAATTTCAAAATATTTTATAATCTATCTCGTGATATTCTAACTGTATATTAACTAGTATTTTCCTTTCATTCAAATAAAAATTGCAAATAATAAAAAAGCATAAATCATGTCATAAAAAAAAGGTGATATTTTTTTGTTGTTGCTGGCAACATTGTTTAGGCACTTGCTACATGTCACTAAACATGAAAATTGAATGTGAATTGTGGAATATTGTAATGAGTTTTTTTAATTTTTTTTTTTGTTTTTGTTTTCATTCACAATTTTAAATCCATTAAATCATCTCGTAATAGAATAGAAATGATAATCTCTTCTTTTTTTAAATTTTGCTTTTTTTTTTAATCTCCAAAATATTATAATCCAAACTGTCAACACTGTCATTTTTAATCATAATAGATTTAAACATTTAATAAAACTTAACATTCTCGTTTATGGTTTAAATTTATTTTTATAATAAACGAGGAAGAGTGTAGTAGAGTAGACTGTGTCAACTCTGGGATACCCGTATGAACGTATCATATACATTATATCATCCGGTTAATTACTTTTGGCTTTATTAACTGTAGTGGAATACTTATATAAAATAAAGAGTTGTATGGCAGCTACTCGAACCCTCTGTCGTAGACCAACCAAATTTTAAGAACTTTTGCCATTACACTAAACAATTTTTGGCAAAAATTCAGACACCCAGCTTCATTAGGTGGAGAGTAATGCTCATATAAAATAATGAGTTGTATGGCAGCTACTCGAACCCTCTACAGCAGACCAACCAAATTTTGCAGAAACTTTGGCCATTACACTAAACAATTGTTGGCAAAAATTCAGGCCCCCAGCTTCATTAGGTGGAGAGTAATGCTCATATAAAATAAGGAGTTGTATGGCAGCTAACCGAACCCATGGACCAAAATGGCTGGATTTAAATAGCGATGACGGCTATTGCAAAAAAACGGATTTGCGAAAATTTCAAGATCCTAGCTCCTTTAGTTTTTGAGTTATCGTGCGGACGGACAGACGGACAGACGGACGGACAGACGGACGGACAGACGGACGGACGGACGGACATACATAGCTAAATCGATTTATTTTTCGATTCTGATCCGATCCATACACTTGAGTCTATATCTACCCCCCTTCCTTCTCTGCGTCACAAAGGTAATGGCAAATTTATTATACCCTTTGACTATATAGTCATACGGGTATAAAAATGAAAAAAAAATGTTTTTTGCGCATTAGGCGTGTATATTACAAATAAAATTGAAAAACTAAAAAATTAAATAAAAATTAATAAGAATGGAGAATTTTTTTAGTTTCTTTTAGTTCCAAATTGTGCAGTACTTACTTTTGTGTTTTCAAATAATCGAATTTAAAATAATCGAAATGGTTTAATTAATTGATTTAAGATCAATTTGACAACAGAAGAGTGTTAAAAAAATTTTTGATTGATTATTATAACTCACAAGAGATTTTCGTCAAATTTCATATAAGTTTTAAAAATTAAACAAAGTTCAATCAAGAGTTTATCTGTGCAATGTAATAGTACAAGCCTACTTATGAAGAATTAGAACACGAAACACTTCCAAAAAAGTTAACTATTGCGGAACAAATATATATGTATAATTATATATATTTATACCTATAACATATAAATTAATTATATTACATATGGTAACCTAGAGGATTTGTATTACTTTTCCAATAATTTTGTTTTCAAATAACAACGAGGTGCAGTAGAGTAGACTATGTTAACTTTGGGATACCCTTATTACCGTAATATAAATATTACATCATCCGTTTAATTACTTTTGGCAAAATTTTAAATACACATCTTATTAGGCTCTAGTTATGAGCAAAAGAAAATATAAATTGAAAGAAAGTCTCGAACCTCTTCCAACCTCTTCCTTTAATTAATTCTATATTTTATTCAGATGTTGGCCATTAAAGTTAACTACTATTGACAAAATTTCAAACATCTAGCTTTATTATGTTTACCCTTAATTTACTATACCCTTTTGAGCTATTGCTACACAGGTATAATTGTGACTTGTATGGGAATTGAATTGAATACTTCCTCAATTAATAAACCATCTGTTTATCCACTTCCTTACCAGGGCCTTACATTTTTGAATATTTAAACATTTTACATGAAACATTTTAAACATGTTTTACGCTAAAGTCTTGCATATTTTTAGGGGCATATTGACTTTTTATATAATAAATTTAAAACGAAGTTAAATACTATAACTATAATAATTTTAATTATTATGAGTTTCTTTAAAATTATTAAGATAATATTGGTTTTCATAAACTGCAGTTATTAAAAGTTCAGTTCAACCTTTGAAAATGTCAAAAACATTGACTTTATTGGTTCATTCTTCGGAATTTAGTTTATCGGAGATTGTCTTAAGACTATTTATTATTCAAGGAAGAAAACTTCTCTATTTCTTTAAAAAATTCTTCCGCAGTTTTCAATAATATCAATTCAAGCTTAAATCATTTTTTTATATGCACTTCAAAACAATTTTCTAATAAATTCTAAAAACCGTTTTATTTGCTCATCTTGGACTACTTCACACTTTTAAATTTTTTAAATTAAAATAGAAAAAAATGAAGCAACAAAAATAAAAAATTTAAATATTTAATTTTTTTTATTCCTAGTTCCATTCATCATCATCTCATCATTACAAAATTTTTGCTATATAGTTTATGATAAGTTTTTGCACGTTTTAAAAAAGGGAATTTAAGTGTGATCTGAAATCATAATATCAAAAGTGAAGAATAAATTTAAAAAAAATAAAATAGAATTGTGTTACTTCCGTATTAAAAATGAATGAAATAGAAAATTATGTTCTGTTGTTTTTTTTTTTGTATTTTTGCAAATCGCGAAATTTTATATCCATAATACACATATGCTTCTAAAATTCAAAATATTTGATTAGTTTTAATGGCAAAATAACGAATTGTTTTAAATTACTGCGGATAAAGAAGCAAAACTAATCGCATCGAATAAAAAAACAAAATTAAAAGTAAAGCATATAGAACAACCAGATTATTAAATTGAACTTAAACGCTTAAAATTCATATTGTATTTATAATGGGCATATTTTTATAATAGAACAACAGGTGCGGTTGTATATGTAAACTTATTCTACTTCCATTTATTGTCTAAATTATTTAAATTAAAATAAATGTTTTTTTTTTTGAATTTGTAGTACAGCACAATAATACTAAGTTTTATAATAGTAATTATTGTAGTAGTAGTAGTAGAAATAAAAATGTTTTCTAAAAATTAAAATATTATGATTCGTACAAATTTGAAGTTTTTCCAAAATTTTTTTATGACAATATTTTAGAATTATGAAAATTAAAAAAAAAAAGTTTAAAAGAAACTTCAAATAACATCCATTCTATAAACGTCATTAAATTCTTATTAAGGTGAAATCGAATCCTGAAAATATGCAATTAATTGTTGAATTGGGGGAGCAGAATCGATTTAATTTTTCGATTTTTTAAAAGTTGAAATGTCACTTTTTTTAAACTCTTTAAATTTAATATTTATTATTAAAATTTTAAATTTAAACAAAAATTTAAACATAAACTAATTAAGTGCGTTAAGCACGAGTTATTTAATTCAACATTGTAACACCAAAGAGATTAATGCAATATTTACATTAAAAAAAAATTGTTTATATTTATATTTAAAATTACATTATTCTTTGTAATCTAGTGTCATCAATATGACATTTAATAAAAAAAATAAATATTTATAATAAAAATTACTATAGATTATAATCCTATAAAAAAAAAAATAAAGTTAAAATTAGGTGCTAATTACCCATCAATATTAAAATGATCATATTTTTATTTATGTACGTTTAAAAAATTGTGTTACAATTAAAGTTCGAAATTTGTGAGTCAATTAATTGACAAATTGAAAAAGTATTAAAAGAATAAATAAAATATAGTTCTTGTCGTGGAGCTTTAAAGTTAAATTATATAATACCAAGTTAGTTATTGAATTGGAGAGCAAATTAGTGTACATTTGGAAAAGGGGGAACCGAATTCGAAAGATTGAACTGAAGGGATGTTTAAGTCTATTAAAAGAACTTGTTCACTGGAATTAAACAACTTCAAACAACAGAATCAAATTTTTAAAAGTTTTCAGTCTTTTAATACTAATGAACTCTAGTAATATTTTATTTTGTTAATTAACTACTATACTTTTTAAAGAAACTAAGTTCTCAAACGTTTAAAACTATATATTATCATAATATTGTACAAGTAATTATTTCATTTTAATATTTTTTACAAAATTTCGGATTGTGCTAGCGTTATACTCTAGTACTCTCTGATAACCATTACGTTGGGTTGTAGTATTACATTGCCTAACCAAACTTCTAGTTAAACTTTATAGAAAATTTTACTAAATTCTTCTGTGAAAATTAAATGACTATACACAAGTTTAGAAACTGGTTACACAGTACTATTTTAAAAAACTTTAAAAAAAATAGTTGACACTTGATAGTTGAAGAAGAAATTGTATTAGAGTAGAGCTAGGCTCTGGTGGTCTACTATTTAAGTACTTAAATAAATAATCGATTAAGTCAAGAAAAAAAAAGTTCTTAAACAGTTAAGATATCACTTTTAATTTTAAACTCATGTGTTTGTCAAAGAAAAGCATTTGAGATTTTTATTATATTTTTATATAAAATTTGAGCTTCAATTGTAACACTGTATTTTTAAATATATGTTTTATAATTATAATTGCACATAATTACTAAAAAAAAAATATAAAATAATAATACGTTATCATTAAATAATAGAAAATCTTTTAGTCAAAGTTGACAGGTTGGCGTTTGCACAATTGAAATTTTGATAAGAATATTGATGAAAATAAATAAGTTGGGAAGGTCAACGATATTATACAAGGCTTTTGATTAATAAACTAGGGACTTTAGGGTAAAAAATAAATAAAACAGTGGAAAACTATTTTTTTTTTAAATTAATTAAAAAAATTTTTATATTAAAAATATGAGGTTATGTAGAACCTAAAACCAAATAAATTAAAACGTTCAAAAACCAAAGTTTTGAATACTAGAACTTTATTGTAATTCATAAAAAAAATAAAGGCGGAATTTGTAAAAATGAACTTTATATATTATACTAAAATATTTTATTATAGTACACTTATTACGTTGTAAGTCATTTTAAATACAATTTAATAACAAATATAATTATTTTAATTTAATTATTACAAATAAAAAAAAATAAAAACAAATTTTTAAAAATAGAATAATAGTAATAATAACTATTGTAATAAATAAGTTTCAAGGTTAATTAATTACACAGTTGGGAACTATCAAATTATAAAGTTTGTTGTTTTTTTAGATTCTCTGTACTGAAAGCTTTCATTTAATGGGACTGCTTACATGTACATGGACATGTAAAATCAATTTTCTCATCATTTATTAAAAATAAAAACTAATAAAATAAAAATGATTGTAATTTAATGTAATTTGCATATTATAGATAATAATATTTTTAATGAGTTTTTGCGAAATATTGTTTTTGATAAATTAAAAAAAACTAGTATCGCCCTGTGCTCGAAAATCGAGCTATTTTTGCTTTTAAGTTAACATATAAAATTCGTTTTGTGTAAATTATATTAGACTATACATAATAAAAGTTATGCCAACATTGTTGTCAACAATTCTTGCGCTTGAAATTTGCTTAAAAAAAATTTATAATTTTTTTTAATTATTAAAACGTTGTTAAGTTTAATAATTAAACCGATTTTTGAGTTTTATTTCTATAGCTTAAGCCGCTTTAAAGAGAGGATAAAGTGGTACAGTTAAATTAAATTAAAATTCTAAATACATATAAATATTATTCTAATAAATACATATTTCTAAACATATACATATATTTATTGAAGTCAAGAACCCAAAATTCGAGTTAATGCTGTCCTTCATATAGCAAACTGTTCTTTTTTCTAAACATTTTAGTACGATATGAACTATGTTGTACGTATTCTGTATCCTAATTAAAAAACTCTATGAATACATAATATGTACAACAAAATATAACATATCATAATTCATAAGTTTAGTAATTAGTATTATACTATACTGAAGCTGCCAGAAGTACAAATAATAGGCAAGTTGACCGAAGTCCTTTTTTAAATTTCAATCTTAAGATTTATAGCAAAAAAAAAAGTTTTTCAATAAATCACAGAATAAATTTTTCCTACCCTTTTTTCATTTTTAAATTTAATTTTTACTACAAATGTATGCCTATTTAAAGTTCTGAAAACATGCGAAAAATGATTCTGAATTCCTTAGTTTCCTTTATACCTTTTTGTCTAGTTTATTTATTTAATATTTCCTAAGTTTTTTATTGACAAAAATATATTTCTATACATGGTCATGAGTCATGACTCATAAGTTTCTTAAAACAAATAAATATTATTGCTTTTATTCCTTTATGAGGAGTAAACTCTTTTCTACTCTCAACTATTGTCAGCTACTTCAGCCCTTGTAAAAGAGTATTTGACAGAGTAGATAAATAATTTCCGGCAGATGGCTTTAATTAAAATTCTCTTGAATAGGTTATGTTAAATCATATTATTTATTTGATAACCAATAAGCCCTTACCCCCTTTCTTTTTAAAAAAATATTCTTTATATTTATATCAGCAATAAGCCTTAATTTTTTCACTTTATTAATATTTAAATACTATTAAATATAATTAACTTCTCAAATGACAGGTAGTTTTAAGATGTCAAATATATATATGACGATTAATCTAACAATTATGTACTCCTGAAACAAAAATTAGCGTTCCATTTACAAACTACGCCTATCTAATCTGCATGTACACTTTTTGATATATAAAATTTGTTCGTTTTGTCGTAATTGTAGTAAAACTAAAAATAGTTTTTTTTGTTATAAAAAAACATTATTCGATGTTGAAAGTGTGAAATAAACTTTTCAATTATTAGAATGAAATCAAAACATACGACGTACAATTTTTATACGGCAGTACGTCAATACGTCTGTCTACATATCCATTATCGGTAAATCGATACGCGCGTTTTTTTAATTTATATTTTTAATTATCAAAAATATTTATTTGAATGTTTTAATTTAGTACCTACAAAAAATATTTTTAATTTCATATTATAAGTATTTTGAATATAAGATATTTTTTAATAAAAATTATTGTAAAAAAATACTATTTTTTAAAACATAATATTAAAAATATAAGAAAAACCAATAAAAATATTTTTATACATTTTGTCAATATTTGTGTACCTACTGTATTATAATAAATTGCAAACAAAAACAAAATACAATACTTTTTGGTTATAACGACCATGATGAGACGGAAAATATTCGTCGTAATAAACGAATGTCGTTGCTGTGAATTGTGAAAAATTAGTATAAGACTTGGACATTGTAGGATGTGCTGATTCTAGAATGGACACTTCGAACTCATTTGCTAAAATTTATTTGAATGTTTTAATTTAGAACAAAAAATTTTATTAATTTCATATTATAATAGGTATATTTTGAATTTTTTTCAATAGGTATAAGATATTTTTTAAAACATAATCTTAGAAATATAAGAAAAACCAAAAACCATTTGTCAATTTGTAAATTTTAAAAATTCGATTACAGTACATCGCGTTACGCGTATTTTGGTTGCTCTCATGAAAATTCATGTACCTATTTATTTGTAAATTTTTTGACAGAAATTATACGTCAACTTTTATTTAAGTTTAAGATTATTTTTTAGTTTTTTTTTGCGAACATATTATAGGTATTTTCAATTATTTTGAATGTATGTTTTTTTAAAAAAAAAATATTATTTTAAAATATTTTATTTTGAAATCTAAATCGTAGCAACATCAGAAAAAACAATTACAATATTTTTGTACGCTTTGTCAATTTTTAAATTTTAAAACTCCGTCGCGTATGCTTTCATGTAAATTTATTTACATAACAACTTATTTCAAAATTTTTTGACAGAAACTGAACGCCGTACACGCTGAATTTGGTTGATCCATAAGTAACAAATCATTTTTCTTAAGAAATATTATTTATCAGAAGTCGGTTTCTTATTTTACAAAAAACTTAACAAAAACCAACAACAATATACGATTTAAAAAAAAAAAATTTTTAAGCAAACGAAAACAAAGTACAGTACTTTTCGGTTATAACGACCATGATGGGACGGAAAATATTCGTTGTAATAAACGAATGTCGTTTTAAAAGAATGCTGTGAATTTTGAAAAATTAGTATAAAACTTGAACATTGTAGAATGTGCTGATTCTAGAATGGACACTTCAAACTCATTTGCTAAAATTTTATTTGATGTGTCAGCCTCAAGCTTTTTCTTCTAATGAAATTTTTTTTGTATTTTTGATGCGTTATTATGATGTTTTTTATATTCAAAAATAAATAAAAAAATACTAAATTAATCACCAAGCAACATAATTAGATATAAATATTTTAAATAAAAGAAATATCAATGTAATAAAAAACTTTCATTTTTAGGTAAAATTTATTTCTTTATCAAAAATTGTAAAGTTTATTATAATTAAAATTGCACCGAGTTCGCTATAAATGTAAACTACTGTATAAACCAAATGTATTGCTTTCATTCAACTCATTTTTTTCGTTCACTTTTTAAGATAAAGAAAAAACAAAAACAAAAACAAAATTTAAATCTCCTTGTTCATTTAACATTAACTAAACAAAAAAAAGAAAGACATAAGTCGGCGCATATGTATAATAGTTTGATTGAGCTGCGAGTTACAACCGAAAATGAATTACTTTTACCCAGAAAGTCGGCGCATAATATTAGAGTCATAAGCCTTAACTTTTAACAGCGTGACCGTTAAATTCAAATTTACGTTAAATTTAAGACGGGTTTTCACCTGAAAAAACGCAATATTCTAAAAAAAAAATATCATTGTCCTATGAAAACAATACAAACCTTTCTTTTGGTTGTTGTTTCATTAAAATTGGTCTTATAGTTTATCCGGAAAAAGGATGTTTATATTTGTATGGGAAAAAATAAGCCGATTAAATATTATGATTTCCTAAGTTTTTTATTGACAAAAATATATTTCTATACATGGTCATGAGTCATGACTCATAAGTTTCTTAAAACAAATAAATATTATTGCTTTTATTCCTTTATGAGGAGTAAACTCTTTTCTACTCTCAACTATTGTCAGCTACTTCAGCCCTTGTAAAAGAGTATTTGACAGAGTAGATAAATAATTTCCGGCAGATGGCTTTAATTAAAATTCTCTTGAATAGGTTATGTTAAATCATATTATTTATTTGATAACCAATAAGCCCTTACCCCCTTTCTTTTTAAAAAAATATTCTTTATATTTATATCAGCAATAAGCCTTAATTTTTTCACTTTATTAATATTTAAATACTATTAAATATAATTAACTTCTCAAATGACAGGTAGTTTTAAGATGTCAAATATATATATGACGATTAATCTAACAATTATGTACTCCTGAAACAAAAATTAGCGTTCCATTTACAAACTACGCCTATCTAATCTGCATGTACACTTTTTGATATATAAAATTTGTTCGTTTTGTCGTAATTGTAGTAAAACTAAAAATAGTTTTTTTTGTTATAAAAAAACATTATTCGATGTTGAAAGTGTGAAATAAACTTTTCAATTATTAGAATGAAATCAAAACATACGACGTACAATTTTTATACGGCAGTACGTCAATACGTCTGTCTACATATCCATTATCGGTAAATCGATACGCGCGTTTTTTTAATTTATATTTTTAATTATCAAAAATATTTATTTGAATGTTTTAATTTAGTACCTACAAAAAATATTTTTAATTTCATATTATAGGTATTTTGAATATAAGATATTTTTTAATAAAAATTATTGTAAAAAAATACTATTTTTTAAAACATAATATTAAAAATATAAGAAAAACCAATAAAAATATTTTTATACATTTTGTCAATATTTGTGTACCTACTGTATTATAATAAATTGCAAACAAAAACAAAATACAATACTTTTTGGTTATAACGACCATGATGAGACGGAAAATATTCGTCGTAATAAACGAATGTCGTTGCTGTGAATTGTGAAAAATTAGTATAAGACTTGGACATTGTAGGATGTGCTGATTCTAGAATGGACACTTCGAACTCATTTGCTAAAATTTATTTGAATGTTTTAATTTAGAACAAAAAATTTTATTAATTTCATATAATAGGTATATTTTGAATTTTTTTCAATAGGTATAAGATATTTTTTAAAACATAATCTTAGAAATATAAGAAAAACCAAAAACCATTTGTCAATTTGTAAATTTTAAAAATTCGATTACAGTACATCGCGTTACGCGTATTTTGGTTGCTCTCATGAAAATTCATGTACCTATTTATTTGTAAATTTTTTGACAGAAATTATACGTCAACTTTTATTTAAGTTTAAGATTATTTTTTAGTTTTTTTTTGCGAACATATTATAGGTATTTTCAATTATTTTGAATGTATGTTTTTTTAAAAAAAAATATTATTTTAAAATATTTTATTTTGAAATCTAAATCGTAGCAACATCAGAAAAAACAATTACAATATTTTTGTACGCTTTGTCAATTTTTAAATTTTAAAACTCCGTCGCGTATGCTTTCATGTAAATTTATTTACATAACAACTTATTTCAAAATTTTTTGACAGAAACTGAACGCCGTACACGCTGAATTTGGTTGATCCATAAGTAACAAATCATTTTTCTTAAGAAATATTATTTATCAGAAGTCGGTTTCTTATTTTACAAAAAACTTAACAAAAACCAACAACAATATACGATTTAAAAAAAAAAAATTTTTAAGCAAACGAAAACAAAGTACAGTACTTTTCGGTTATAACGACCATGATGGGACGGAAAATATTCGTTGTAATAAACGAATGTCGTTTTAAAAGAATGCTGTGAATTTTGAAAAATTAGTATAAAACTTGAACATTGTAGAATGTGCTGATTCTAGAATGGACACTTCAAACTCATTTGCTAAAATTTTATTTGATGTGTCAGCCTCAAGCTTTTTCTTCTAATGAAATTTTTTTTGTATTTTTGATGCGTTATTATGATGTTTTTTATATTCAAAAATAAATAAAAAAATACTAAATTAATCACCAAGCAACATAATTAGATATAAATATTTTAAATAAAAGAAATATCAATGTAATAAAAAACTTTCATTTTTAGGTAAAATTTATTTCTTTATCAAAAATTGTAAAGTTTATTATAATTAAAATTGCACCGAGTTCGCTATAAATGTAAACTACTGTATAAACCAAATGTATTGCTTTCATTCAACTCATTTTTTTCGTTCACTTTTTAAGATAAAGAAAAAACAAAAACAAAAAAAAAATTTAAATCTCCTTGTTCATTTAACATTAACTAAACAAAAAAAAGAAAGACATAAGTCGGCGCATATGTATAATAGTTTGATTGAGCTGCGAGTTACAACCGAAAATGAATTACTTTTACCCAGAAAGTCGGCGCATAATATTAGAGTCATAAGCCTTAACTTTTAACAGCGTGACCGTTAAATTCAAATTTACGTTAAATTTAAGACGGGTTTTCACCTGAAAAAACGCAATATTCTAAAAAAAAAATATCATTGTCCTATGAAAACAATACAAACCTTTCTTTTGGTTGTTGTTTCATTAAAATTGGTCTTATAGTTTATCCGGAAAAAGGATGTTTATATTTGTATGGGAAAAAATAAGCCGATTAAATATTATGATGATATGGAATAATTGAATATTTAATATTAATTCTTTGGAGTAGGATTTATTAAATTATTTTAATTTTAAAAACTTTGAAATTTAAATACGGGATTTTTCAATTAAAACTAATAATAAATATTCACAATTTTGTAAATCAAATCATATTTTTCATCTATACCAGCTTACAATTGAAAGGAAATTAAAGTGTGTTATAGTTTTTTGAGAAGGTCCTTGGTTACCGTTTTGCTTAAATACAAAGATTATTTACCTAGATGTCGCTATTCAAGTTTCTGTATAAGCACTAAAAACAAATTTTTATGAATTCTACTGTGCGTTTAAAACTGCCCTACAGAATAATAATAATAATTCAGTAACTAAAAGTCATTAATTTACTTTTCTAAGCCTCAAAATTTATTTTGTTATAAGTCACTTTTAAACGAATGTGTAGACATGATTTAATGTATATACTATATGTCAATGCTAATTGACTGTGTTGCCACACAATTAATGTGTAGTCAAAAAATTGAAAAAAAATGAAAACTCGAACATTGCTTAAATATTTGACAATAGCTGTTTTTCTCATCCGGGTCAGTATCGAGATTTGAAAAAAAAGACTTGGATTAATCAAATAAAAAAGATTTTATTTTTAAAAGTTAGTTACCTTAGCTTTAAAAAACGCAAATGTCAAATGTGAAGTGTGAAGTGTCAAATCTTAAATCAACATTGTATATTTGTCTGTGACTCTATTATATTTAAATTCATAATTAAATTAGCATTTTTTGATCCCCATTGTGATTAGAATTTAGAAAGATGGATTATATTTTTATTTATATTAGAAAGATGGAACAAAAACTATGGCTGCGCCATGTTTTGGAATTATACGTAAATTATACAAATCACAGTTCTTGATTCACATAAATTTATGTGTAATGTTGTTATTTTTTGTACGTGTTACAAAACAAATCTTGAATCGAATGAAAAAAAAAGCACCCATGGATGTAATTTGAGTTTATATGAATTGCCTATTCATTTAGAGTTTTGTTCCTATACACAGATGGGAGGGACATTTTGATGACTTCTCTATGGTGTATAACAGATCAAATGCTTTGTGACAAATCGGTTTTCTAGCTAGGCCTTCACGGTTTTCTAAGGATTACCTTAAATTCATCAGGAAAACCAAGCAAAATTAGATTTCCTTTAATATTAAATTAAAATATTAAAAAAATTAAAAATTAATCAAAAATAAATTTAAAGCTTCAAAAAAAAAAAAAAAAACTAGCAACTTGTTTTTACTATTAAGGTACAATTAACACCATTTTTTTACAATCAGTTTTTTTTTATAAATTATAAAAATAATGATTATTTAAAATAATTATTTACAAAAAAAATTCAATAGCTTTTCGTTGTCCCAATATATTAATTCCTATTTTAGGTTGATAACCTTTATAAATATTTTTTATTTTTGCGAATAACACTCTGTTTTATAGCCTTTTTATAACCGTATGACTATAAATCAAAAGGGTATACTAAATTTGTCTTTACGTTTGTGACGCAGAGAAGGATAGTGGGTAGATAAAGACTTAAAGGTATGGATTGGACCAGAATAGAAAAGTAAATAGATCTAGCTATGTGTGTTTGTCCGTCCGTCCGTTCCCACGATAACTCAAAAAATAAAGAAGCTAGGATTTTGAAATTTTCACAAATTCGTTTTTATGTAATAGCTGTCATCGCTATTAAAATCAAGCCATTTTGATCTAGGAGTTTGAATACCTGCCATACAACTTCTTTTTTTATATGAATGTTATTCTATACCTATTAAGTCTAGGTGTTTAAATTTTACCAAAGATAGTTTACATAATATAATGTCGATATTATGGTCATACGAGTATCCCAAAGTTGACACAGACTACTCTACTACAATTTTCCTCATTTTTATATATAAATAATATAATTTTAATAATATTAATTTTTTTTTTTAAATTTTTGGAACATAAATTGATTTTTATTTCTTTTTAATCTATATATTAAGCGTTTTTTTACGTTTCTGACCATTTTAATTTTGCTTTTAGTACAATTCTAAGGTCATTCTTGTCGTCAGTCTAATTGGCTCCAAAATATTTCGAAGATTATATAGTAATTCTTATCTTATATAATAAGGCTCAGGTGATTGATCACTTTCAAAGTTAAAAGGTTAAATTTTTATACCTATTTTAATCTAATAGAAATTATTTTAAATTTTAAATCAAGATAAAAAATAATTCTAATATGGCAACACTAATTAAAATTAGATTTTAGATTATGTTAAACCAATTTCGTAATAATTTCGTAATATTTTGAAGTATTAATATTTTATATTGTACTATCCTGATTTAAACCTGGGGTATCTTTATTTAGGATTAGGGAATTATTACGGAATTGGTTCAAATTTTAGTTAAAAATTACTAGGATAATAGAAATAATAGATAGTTTATTTCGTTCAAAATGATTTTATAGAATTGATTTATATTTCAAGTTTCATTTTAAAACATAATTATTGCGTAATTAATTGTTCAGATCAATTTAACACTTGTTTAAAGCGTGCTTCAAAATGAGTTTTTGTAACTTGTGTAAGTATTTGTAAGGCGAAAAATTGAGTCATTATCAGTAAACTATATTAAACAGATTTAGAACAAATTTTTTTAAAGTCAGTTAATATTATGATTATATAGAATATGAAATATATATAATATTACAAATTGACTGATTATATATTATATTTTGTTTGATTAAGACTATGAGTGTTTTTTTTTAATATGGAATTTAAAATAAATAATAGATATATTGTATATTTAATATAAATAATAAAGATTCTTTTAACTGGCATAAGTGATATAGAGTCAGTTTACATATAGATAAATCTTTTTAGAGTTGACTAAGCAATTGAAATATATAATTGTTTATAAACTAATGAAATGTTTTGAAACATTGTTATTTGAATCCCTTATTGGAGGGCAATTAAATAAATAGAATGTCAACTATGTCAAATAAAAGTTTGTAATTATTGAAAAATCATTTTTCTTTACAAATCCCCATGGTGACCAAATATGTATAGTAAAATATAAAATATATGATATAAATAAAATAAATAATATTATTTATAAAAAAATAATATTGTTGGCCCACGTCCGAAAGGGGAAGGGCCGTCAATTTGCTAAGGCATTGTATTCACTTGGAAATAATACATAAATAAATAAATAAATAAATAAATATTTAGATTGCATTTTTATCAGTGCCTGTAAGTTATTTTTTTAAGTGCTAACTGTTCAACAGTTAAAGTAATAATCCTTTCTGTACCATAGGTGGAAATGTCTTAGATTTTCAATAGATACAATTCTATTTGTTATGATTTTATATTGAATTTTAGGGTATATCTATATCTGTGACTTATATTGTTTTTAAGTAAATTATTTGTTTATATTTTTTTATCTATTATTTATTATTGGTTAAGATATTAATTTGATCCCAATGGCGAATGGCATCTGCAGAGTCGAGTGAAAAACCAGCGTGGTTTCTTTTTACTTTCACTGGGATTCGAATCTTTGGCACTCTAACCACTGAGCCAGCAAGCCATTAATTATTCCATTTTGTTGCTTTGTAAATTTAAGTTATCGTTTTATTTAAGAGGGACTTTACAGTAATATGACCATGTAGTTTATCCACTTCTAAATTCTGTGGTATTTTAAACTATCGTTGCGCAAACATTTTTTTTTTGAATTTGCTTCAGATAAAACTAAAATTTTCAGGATATCAATTCTAAGGTTTATACGTCTCATACGTTTTGATTTTTTTTTTTTCTGTTCATAATTTACATTTTATCAGTTTCATTTTTTCTTTCTCTCTTGAATGTAAGGATTTGTAATTAGAAGTATCTAAATTAACAGCTTGTTGGCGCAATGGTAAGAATGATGAACTTTTATTCGAGAAGCCTGCGTTAGAATCCGTAGAATCGTGTTTCTAATAAAAGTGAAAAACTATTATCTGGTTTTCAACTCGATTCAATTCGCATTCGATATTGGGTACAAATTAATGGAATAACCCATAATTAATAATTCTATATTTATAATAAAACATTAAATATTACTCTGTCATTTAATAAAAAAATACAAAATATATAAAATAATTTAACTGAATAATATAACTCACAGATACAGAATTACTGTACCTTTCAACAACAATTGAATAATATAATTGAAACTATTAATAAGTTCAACAGTTACCTAGTAAAAACTAATAATCTTCTGTTCTAAAATTTAAGCCTAAGAAAGTTACTTAATTAATTACTTAATTATTAACGCGCCAAAATTTAGAAAAAGTATTTTAGATTTAATTATAGAAAAAGCTTATCATTTAAATTATATATTAGAAAATGAATTAAATTAAATTAAAAAATAATAAATAATAAAATAAGAATTTTTATTTTATATTCAAAATAAAAACATATATTTTCTAATTTATTTTTAAAAAAAAAACTTATTTAAATATTTTTTTTTTTAATTATATTAGATTATATTATTTTATAATTTCATTCTATTTTTAATATAAATAATCATTTTATTATTAATTACATTGTTTTTAATTTAAAATTATATTATATATATTATATTAATTTTTTATATAATTTTTGAAATTGTTTTTTTTATTTTATAAATTTAATAAAAAAATATGATTTACTTATATATTGTTATTATTATATTAAAATTTATAGCTATATAAGTAGATATAATAAATTATTAAAAATTGCAAAAGTATATAATATATATTAAAATAAATTTTGATTGTTATTTTGTAATAAAACATAATTCTTTCGAAATTTTTAAAATAATAAAACAAAAAAATACCCCTATTAAATTGTTGTAAAAACGCAATCAAACAGATAAATTAAGTTTAGATTTAGTCCAATGTCAAATTTATCAAAAATATGAATTATTTATTTATTATACTAAAAAAACTAACATATATATTTATAAGTACTAATATAT
The DNA here is from genome assembly GCA_963082915.1 of Dolichopus griseipennis. Taxonomy (NCBI): domain Eukaryota; kingdom Metazoa; phylum Arthropoda; class Insecta; order Diptera; family Dolichopodidae; genus Dolichopus; species Dolichopus griseipennis. The sequence continues at coordinate 358,877,859 of OY720441.1, forward strand.
ATTAAACTTAAAAATTATATTCTTTTATTTTATATATATATATATATATATATATATAAGTATATATTTATTTAAAAATATATAAAAAATAAATAAATTTAGTAGATAATATAAAAGTATTAAAAAAAAAAAAAATATGATATAAAGGGTTATAAAATAATCATATTCATTTAATTTTATGATATTACAGTTAAATTGCGCTTTTATTTTAGCATTATTTCAGAAAATTGCTAAATAATTTTTTTATAACAATAGAAAAATTTAAACAATTGAAATAAGAGATGGTTTATTTCTATACATTTATCATGATTTATGACAGTTTTGCTGCTTTTAGAATATTTTGAATGTATCAATGAAGTACTTTTAGTATATATATATAATCTTTTATTTCCTTTTTTGCTCTATCCTTTTATCCTTTTACTATAAATATTAACTTTTGTATCATTTTCATTCAATAAACAATAGACATTCTTTTACTATGGCAACTTTATTTTAAAGATTAATTTTTTAGCCATATTGCCAATTGTTTAAAAATCATAACCTAATTTTTTTAATTAATAACATTTTTCATCTTTCTCCAAATTTTTCCATGTTCCGTATTTTCAATTTTACAAAGCCTATTTTAATAATTAATTTTTCTAATTTGAGTCTAGCATGTTTTTATAAATTAAAAAAAAAAAAAAAATATTAATATATATAATATAATTTAAATATTTAATAATCAATTGGTTTTTTATAAATAGTAAAAAGTCAAATGTCTAAAACAATTAAACTTGCCATTGGGTTCAAATTAATGGTTTAATCAATAATTTATAATTATATATATTAAATAAAAAATACATTAATATAACAACATAAACAAATGTAAAATATAAACAAATAATTTAATTAAATAATATAACTCACAGATATAGAAACACCTTATAATCCAATATGAAATTATTTCAATATTATAACATGTTGGATTGTAACTATATTGAAAATTTAAATGATTTCTATAATATATTTTATAATGTTAAGTAATATTTCATGTTTAAATTGTAAATGGAATTCATTAAGATCAATTCTAATAATTAACAATAAATATTGATATAAAATTGACATAAGTAGAGTATTAAATATATCAAAATACTATTGTGAATTAAAAACTTTAAACTTCAAAATATGCATAATGCACAATGGTATTACTGATTAAACTGATTAAAAATTTATTAACTGTCATAAAAAAATTAAGTCAATAAAGGCTTAATATATGAATTTACATAAAAGAAGATATTTACATACTACCATACTAATTTCGAACTTTTTTTAAGATTACATAAGACTTGAATAATTCAAAATGTAAATCTTAAGACTTGATGAAAAATCCATTAATATTAAAAAAGAATATTTAAGACTATAATAAATGTCCACATGATTTTTCATACTTTCGAACAAAAACTTAAGCCATCTAAGAATATTTTAAGATCATTCTAGAAATACGGAATAGGTCGGTTAGAATTAATTTAAAAGTGTCCAATAAATTTTAAATTAACTTTTTAAAAGTAATTTATTCCTACAGCAAACTAGCATCTGTATAATTATGTTTACAATGTTAAAGTAGACTTAGTTTATAAAAAATATCAATTCATATTAAAAATCTAAAAACCCATTTAAAAAGGTGAGGGTCATAACTCCCAGAGTCGTAAATCCCTTAGGGACTTATAACTCATTAAATGGGACGTAAGTTCTTAAGTTACTTAAGACTCATGACTCGTTGAGTTTTAACTCAGAGGGGTGGGTCATAACTCCCATATACAGTTCTCAGCTGAAAAATTATTAGTAATATTAAAACAAATATTAATTTTAATTATATAACATCAGTGACGGATACGAATAATTTCAGACTTTCTTAAACCATAATATCAAAAATAATTAGCACACATTTTGGGGTTGGATTCGAAACACCCATGATTTTTCCATGAAAAGGAAATTTCCAAAATTAAGAAAAATAAAATATTTTACATATAAACTAAATTTTGAAAGGCTACTTTTCAAAAAATGGCAATCCTGATTTGTAACCAAAGTTTCACATACATGAATTCATAAATACTCTGATTAGAATACCTCGATTTTCGAAATATGCTTCGAGTGACAGGATCTCGCATAGACAAATATAAGAATACATATTGTTTTACATCTAATATTTTACTTATACATTTTTTATCATACTTAAATCATAAAGATCCGAAAAGATTTTCAGAAATTATAAAAAATTTAACTTATATAAATTTCATAAGTAATTTATAAATAAATTTCAACTTAAATATATTAGTTTATACAACTTTAGTTATATGATGGTATAACTACTATTAAAAATTTGTAAAGGAACTTTACTCACTTAATGGGTCATAATTTCTAAAAGGAACTTATAACTCACTTGTCAAGGGACTTGTGGCTCACGTAATAATTTTAAAGTGAGTTAAAGTTCCCTTAGGGACTTATGCCCCACTAAAACATTTATGTACAGTGTCATATTAAATAATATTAAAGAATATCAGAAAGATCAGACATCATAATTCTACATTCAATTCTCTACTAAATAACAAAACTAAATGCAATTTTTAGAAAATTATTTAACAAATTGATTTAAACATATAGCAACTATTGTTATATTTAAAATTGATTTCAAAATTTTAATTGTTTACATAATGATTTGAATAATGAAATTTACATTAACGAGTGATTATAGTACATTATAATTTTGAAACTATTTTGTCAATACATTGTTTAATTGATCTTTGACAAATAGATTTGACATGTGCTTTTCTATTATCAAAATGTATCAACAAATATAAGATTGCACATGTGCAAAATGAATCCTTTAAATTTTTCAATTTTTTTTTTTTTGTTTATTTGTTATTCTATACGAATCATTTCTTACTTAATAGTTTTGCAGACAAAAGACCTAATATATCGATCAGACAAAATGTATTTGAGATTGATTTATTTAAATAAAATTATTTATAATTTGTAATTTAAAATTAAAAAAAAAATGAAAATTGTTTAAATAAACAAAAAAATAAAAAAGATTCGATGCATATGCGGTTTCATTATTATTAATTGAGATTATTTGTTTATTATTTTTCAATTTAAAATTTATTTTAGACATTTTAATTATTTAAAAATATATTGTACTTGTCGGACATTGATTTTTTGAGAGTTTTAATTTTAAATCAAAATAAGAAAAGTAAGAAAATTAAAAAAAAAGTTCTAAAAAAATATTTGGACAATATTACATACAAGTATATAGAAGAGCTTCTTTTACTCTATAAAGCAAATGTCTCATCCCTGCAAATTAAACTCTTTGTTGAAGTCCAGTGCAGTAATAATAAATAATAATTAAAAAATTTTTCTACATTTAAAATATATAATTACATACATAGAACGTTATAGATTTCATTTAGACACAATTCTATTTGTTAACATAAAGTTAAAATTATATACTTATATGTTTTAAGCTATTTCTGTATCTGTGAGTTATATTTTTAATTTAAATAATAATAATTTAAAGTTTATTTATTAAATTAAATTTTATTTGATATTTATCACATTTTATATATATATGGCATAAAAAGGGGAAGGGAGCTTGCTTAATTTATTAGTTTATTAGTTGTCTTAAATAAGTCAGTTAGATATTTCAACTACGAGTGAGTTTAAAACAAAAGTTCAGTGATATATAGCTGATTAAAAGTGCGATTAGGATTGAAATGATCTTTAAATATAATTATTTTTTTTTATTCCTGTTCCACTCCACTTTTCACCAAGTAGGGCATTCACCAAGTTTTTTTTTTTTTTTTTTTTTTAAACTAGGCTTCAGTTTCTTTAAGCATAATATTCACTAAGCCGTTGATTACTCGGCTGTAGCTATTGTATAAGATTATGGAAATGTGAATGTACAAATGTTAACTTTGTGCGCCATCTATAATCTTACACAAGAATTATTTATATATTTTTATTAAATCTTATTTTATAGTACGATATAATTAAACAATTTTACGATATTTTTTTATTGGATATGATCTGACTGGGTTTTGAACCCGAGACCTTCCACATGAAAGGCGGCGTCTTTACCACTACGCCATTGGTTAGATAAATATAATTATTTATTTATTTTTATTAAATTTAAAATCCATTTTTTGAATTAAATAAACTTTTAATCCATTGCAGCAATATGTCCTTTTATAAAACATAAAAATTTAGTGCTTGGTATCGGAAACGATTATACAAATATGTTTAACTTATTGTTTTAAGTTGCTGTTATTATTTATTTATTTATAATTAGTACCAGTACAATAGTAAATATTGCCTTTGCGCCTATTTGGCATTTGGAATTCTTAAATTAAATACTTTCCACAAAAACAATATTAATTATTTTATTTATATTATATATTTTTATATTTAAATTATAATTGGTCACCATGGTGATTTGGAAAGAAAAATAATTTTTTCAATAACTTTTTTTAATTAAAGTATTCTTGATCTGTACGGGTATCGAACTTGCACCCCTCAGTTAGTAAGCCAAATGCTTAACCACTAATCACCGAGGCCCCTGCTATTATTATAACAATCCATAAATTTGAGTTTTTGCTTTTTGATTCTTTGTTGACAGGTCGACTTTATAAATTAGTTGTAAATTTTTGGGGGTTATTTAAATTTCAGGGGGACTTTAAATTTATTTATATTGATTCCAGCACATACATTTTATTGTTAATTATTTTTTAAATACAAATTTATTATATTTTCCATTATTTTATATAAAAAATTGTAAACAATATTCTTTTTACAAATACATACAATTATTAAGGTTAGGAATATTAAGATTACTTGCAGAGCGTTTTTTTTTTTGAATAATCAAAGTTTTGGACCATATTTATAACACTTTAAAAAGATTATAATTTAAAGTAAAATTAATACGTAACAGTTCAAAAAAAAAATAATAATTCAATACTTTGTAATTGAAAATTATTCTATAAATGTATTAATTTATAATCATTTACATTTATAATAAAATAATGTATTTATTAATAATATAATATTAAATACAATTATAAATAAACATTATATTACAAAAAAAAAAAAAAAGATTCTTTGGCAACAGAATATTTTCAAAATGTTTTTACTTGGATCCAGAAATACTGTTTTAATTATATTATAATATAATATAAAGATTTTAATAAATAAACAATCTTACAAATTCTCCAAAAGGTTATCATTTTGACCAAATAAGAAAAATAATAAATAAAAAAATTTTTAAAATAAAATAATTTTATAGTACTATATACTACACAATACGATTTTATTTTTTTCCAAAAAAAAAAACAAAAAAAAAAAAATGATAACAAAATTTAAAAAAAAAAATTTCAAATAAAAATTTTGTTTAAAAAATTTTTTTCATATTTATTTCAAACATCAAAACTTTGCGGAAAAAATAAAAAAAATCTTTTTTAAAAAGTTGACAGACATTTTTATACCCGATTTAAATAAATCTCTAGTGTAGAACTCTTTAATAAATTGCACAATAAATATCTTTGTTTTTTTTTTTGGAAAAATTTGCAACAAATTTATTTCGAAAAATCAAAAAGTTTTTTAATATGAAAAAATCAAAATATTAGTTTTAATTTTATTACAGGGTGTTTGATAGCGAATGGTTGTGTAGAAAAATGTAGATAAAAAAAAAGTTGTTGCATACAAGACACCAAGTATGAATACAAGTTTAGTGTATAGATTATTATTTATTAAGTGCCTTTTGGAATCTCCTTTTTTGTGTTTATCCACTCCATCACTAAGTCTATTTCACTAAGCTCCTAAGTCTATTTCACTCCACTCTTAATTCTAAATAATCGCACTTAATACTAGATAAGCAACCTTAATTTGGAATTTTGTTTTGTGCATTCGAATACTGAATCCCTTCGCCTTATGTTAATGATCAAAAATAATAAATATACTATTTTTAGATAAGATGTCGTACATCTCTCCCACGAAAGTACAAAAAAAATGTTTCATAGTTTTGTAAGAAATCAATGTATTAGTTTTTGTAAAGTTTTTAGGAGTATTTCGTCCTTTTATACTCTTGCACTCATCAGTAATTTGGTAGTATTACATTGTTTAAACATACTTCTTATATTAAACTTTGACTGATTTTCATAACTTATAGGAAATTTTAAGAAAATCTTCTGTGAGTTATAATAATTAATTAAAAAATTTTCTTCAGCTAAAATACAAAGTATTCATTTGAAATAAAAAAGTCCCTAGTTAAGGTAAATATGGTATAAAATTAAGAAATTTATTAAATAAAAATTTTCTTAAAATAATTTTTCTATATAAATTTTTTTTTTTTTATATAAAATAAAAATAATTGGAATTTTCGAACTTTTTAAGCTTTATTTATATTAACCCACAAAAGTCCTTTCTATTTATTGTAATTAAATTGATGCATCAGTATGATAAACATATCATCAATTACATTTTAAATAAATGCTTTATAGCCTTTGTAAATTTTCAGTTTTGACACATCACTGAACTCAAAAGTAAACAATTTCTGAATATCTACCATCCTAAATGTTGATAGCGTCTACTATAATAACTAACTGTATTGCTGATTATACATTTTCAAATTCACAATAGTTTATTCAATTCTTTATTTCAGATTCACAATAGTTGATTGAAGCCCTAAATAATCCCATTATATAAATTTTTAAATACAATTTCTAAAAATAATGCAGTTTATTTGTGGGTAAATTACCTCTTGTGGACATTTATCAATGCATGCTTGTGTTATATGCTCTGTTGATATTATTTCAACTGATGATTGATATTGATCCTTTAAATTTAAATCCTTATTAATATCATTTATATTATTATCATGATTATTGTTATTATTATTTGATAAATTCCAATCTATTATGCTCCTAGCTGTTGTTGTTGTTGTTGTAATTAATGACAGATTATTATTTCTATCAATTAAATTGATTGTTTTATTGATAATATTTGTTTCATCAGATTTTTTTGTTGCACAAACACTCAATTGTATTATTGATAAGAAATTAATGATAAGAAATATTTTTTCTATATACAGAATTTTTTTATTTAAATTTTTAATTTTCACACAAGATGGCATTTTGCAAAATTAAAAAAATCAAAAAATTTTATAGAAAAAAAAAAAACCAAAACGAAGCACTTTTTTTTCTATTTAATTAATTTATTTAAAAAAAAAATTAAAATTAAAATATAATTTTTAATTTATTTAAATTCAAAAAAAATATTCATTTGTCATTTCAAATTTTGTTTTTTTTTTAAACTGATTTTATAATAAATTTTTTAAAAATCTTGATAAAAATTCTTTTAAATTAATAATAATATTGAAAAATCATAGTTATATATTATAGTTTTCTATTTATTGTATTTTTTTTTTTACTGTTAGCTTTTTAGCTAGAAAGAGATGAACGACTATTGACGACAATACGATCACTGACAACTTGTTAAGCAAAAAAAAATGACAGTAGCACACATATATAAAAAATATTCAAACTGTATTTTAGTAATAACGGATTATCATCTGATCTCTTTATTATTTTATTTTTATATTAATTTTTTTTTTGAATTATTTTGATTTTATATTAATTTAATTTTATTTTGTCTCAATTTATTCTTGAAATTTCTTAAATTATTTTAAAAATTGTTTAATTTTAAATATTTTTTGATATTCTTTTGAAAAATTTTTTAATTTTTATTCAATTAAATTTCGAATATAATATTAAATCCTCGATTATTATTAATTTTTTTCGTATATAAATTTCTTAATTAAAATTATTTATTAAATTTTTTCTTAATATTCTTTTTTATTAATTTTAATAAATTAATTTTCTTTTTTTTCCTTTTTTTAAAAAATTTTGTAAATCCCCCTTTCTTTAATATTTTGAAATAAAAAAAAAAAGAATTTTCAAAAAGAAAATTTCAACTAATCGCGCCAACGGTCACCGCTCAACTAAAATATATATAAATTGTGATCTGTTTGCGACTCTGAAAAATAAGTAAGAATAACAACAACAACATCCAGAATATAACGACGAATTAACAGAATAAAAATAAAAGAAGAAAAAACAGAAAATAAAAGTAGAAAGAAAAACAATTTTCAATTGAGTTCCGGCGTTCCGTTTCAGTGAAATTGATTCAATTAATGATGATGGCCGTTAAAATAAAAATAGTGATCTTTTTTTTTTAAAAAAAAAAAGGTGTAACCACATATAGAAAATTTTCTTCAATTTTAAAGAATTTTTTTATTTAAACGTTAGTAATTTAAATGTTAAATAAAAACTATTGTGAATTTTTATTAAATGTTAAATTAATTGTAAAAGTTATTGAAATTTTTAACTGAAGTGGTTAAAAATATTGCCTCGATTCTAAAAATGGTAGCTAAATCTTTAAGAAAATCTATTTTTAAAATCATCAAGTAATGATTTTTTATGGCAATGCCACATTACTTACACAAAATGTTGTTAAGTTTGAATTTTTTGAGAAATTTTAAATTTTTAAGGTTTTAAGTACTACGTTAGGGTTCCGATAATCCTAAAAGCCACTAAGTAGCAAATCTGTTAGGTTAATATTTATATAAGTCAAATTCGATTATATTCGAATTTGCATTCTTTTCTATATACTTTTTTTCCGATTTATTATTATAGAAAGAAAGTCAATTTCTAACTTATCCTTATTTTTGATCGCAAACTAGTCTAAACGTCAAAATTTAGAATTCTGCACAACTCCACACATAATTTAAATGCAATACAAAAATATAAAATGGTCTAGCTGGACTTTATACAATGGCATTTCGCACTGCGCTTTTGTGAAAGAACAATGATTATTAAAACAATTTTATGGTTTTTTTTTTTAAATCGTTTTCAATTGTATCGCTGACTTTTATGGTAAGGACTTAAACACTCTCTCCGCATCCAAGCTGGGCGAAGTGAAATCATAATACCCAAACAAAAGTTGTAGCGCTTGGCGATATCGCTGAGTTTTATGTAGCTGAGCAAGGGACTTCGAAAGCTCCAGTAAGAGGACCTGGAACCATTAGTTACAAAGTACAAAAGTTGCAGAGCTTTTCAAGATTTTTCCATGATAACTCAAACAAAACTTGGAGAGCTTTTTAAGATCCTTTCCAAGATTCTTTATTGATTATTTATACGATAAAAATGTTTAAATAACACTCTTCGCTCTAAACCAAATACCTTTTATCGCAAAGGCTTAGCGCAGCTTGATGTTTTTAATAAAGATAAAATAAAAGTTGAATTAAAAGAGCTGCATTTTCTTGATATGAGGATCTCATTGATAAATTTAAGAAAATTCTTATTTAATCAAAAATCTTCAAATTAAAATCTTATTTCTATAAATTGGCATTAAATACCTAATATTTTATTTATGTGGTAACACTATTTTGTAATTATCTAATAGCCATCTATTTGATTTTGTTTCTTTTTTTTTTTAAATAATTGTACTTAGGTATTCCACTTAAAATGTCTACTAAATTAAAATAACATAAAAGTACAATTAATTACACATATGATTTCATGTTGATTTTTAAATTTTAAAGCTTAGGCATTTAAATAATATTCTATTCACATATTTATAAAAGTTCATTTGAAAGTTTAAAATGTACTTGTATTATGTTTTATTCGCTAATTTGCAAAATTTTATGAAGATTTTTTAGAACTTTACAAAATTTTACTAATATGTACGTCATTTCATAGCGATTTAATCCCTATTTAGTTAAAGATTAAATTAATTGTTTCATTTTGTTTTGAATAGAATTCAAAAAAATTGTTTCAAAAGCTCAATTGGAACAAATTGAACATGAAATAGTGTATATGTTAATGTATTATAATTAAATGTGTATGTTATTAATATGAAAAGTAATTTTATAACTGTATTTTTTCGCGGTAAATATTTGATTAAATTAATTAATTTTAACGAAATTTAATTATAACTGTAAATTAAATTGAAGAAAATAGGTATAGATATCTTGAAACGCATAGTATTTTACAGTTATTAACGTTATAAAAGATTGAAATTAATGGAAATGAAATTTAGCTAAATAGAATAGCAGTAAATTGATAATTTTTTTTAAATTATCTTTTCTTTATTTTTAAAGCCAGACACTATGTTTCAATTCCATTTTGTTTCAAGACGCGTTTTTCTTTCTGTTTCATTAAAAGAAACAATTCTTATCAAATTATTAAAAAAGGATCGAGTTACAGTTATAAGTGTTTTGATTTTGTTTTTTATTGATAACGATAAAAAGTTATTGCAAAAAATGTTTACTTTGCATTGTATTTGTGTATGTGTATATACCATTGGGGAAATCGATGAAATGCTAGGGGATTTTCTAGTTGCAAAATAAAATTGAAACAAAAACAAAACGGAAAAATCAAAAATTTGAAGAGGAAGAGTAATAAATCAATCACTTGTTGAGGTTTTGGTCTTAATTTACTTTTTTGTTTATTGTTTTGAGTTTTTTTTTGCTTTGCTTTAAACTTTAAACAATAACTTCATATTAAAGTGGTATTCGTTCGTTCAGATTTATTATGTCTGTAATTTGAATCGATTTAATATAAAATTCGATAATTTATTTTTATATTGTATGCACACCTGAATATAAAACAAATGTTATTTTTTTTTTTTAGGTTATAAGGAATAATAAAATTGTTTTTGTTGTTGCAATTTTGTTTATATTGAATTTGAGAATTGAAATTTTGTTTATTGTTTATTTTTTAAATAATAAAATGCATGAAGTTCAAAAATAATTTTATAATTGAAATGAAATAAAATAAAAATATTTTGAATTATTATAATAAAAAGAAAAAAGTTTAATTATAAAGTTTGTTTCGAAAATAAATATTATTTTTGCAGGGAAAAAAACTGAAGAAGTGGAAATTGTATTTATCTTAATACAAGCTTCAGTTGTATGTTCATTTAGAGAATTCTGGCTTTTAACGTTAGTTTGTTAATATTTATATCGAAAAGCTAAGACAGTGAGTTGGTCTCTCTTAGTATTCACATAGTAGGTTCAAACTTCCCGTAATCTGTCGAATGGTATTCTATATAAAAGAGTTCTACAGTTCTTAAATTGCTCGAATTATCTTTAAATATCATTTGTTCACGAATACAGGATGAGGAAATTTTGACGCGCATAATTTGATGAACGAACAAAACGTGCGACAATAAACAGCGTGACTGTAAAGAAGTGAGATTAATCAGAGAGAGTTTAGCTTCATAAGGTGGAAGATGGTTTGGATCTGTCCATGGTAGATTACGCAAAGCAAATCTTAAAAATCTCTTTTGAACTGATTCACTATGAGAAATATCAATATCATGATACGGAGACCAAATTTGACTTCAATCTTCAAGGATTCGTCTAACATAGGTAATAAAAAGACGTTTCGTGATATAAGGGTTCCAAAACTGTTTTGACCAACCAATAATGAAGCCTAAAGTTGAATAAGCCTTGTTAGTCTTGCTAACAACAAACAGAATGAAAAAAAAATTTGTATCAAATAAAGGATCTGTTTCAAAAATTGTTAATTTAATAACTCTTGAACTTCAATTCTTTTCTACATGTATATAATTTAATTGTTTAATACAAGACAATGGCATCTTTTATAGTTTGTTACTGTTCAATAGAGCAAAGTCTGTTTTTAAAACACTTAATTGTAGCTGCCTGATAACATTGGATGACTGCTTGATACCTCCTATAATCTCATGAGACTTTGCTCTGATATTTTTCAATAATTTTCAGGAGAGGTTTCATTTTGTCCCAGCCAGTGCTTGCTGAATTATTCTGCAATATATTTTATCATGTCTTCTTGTCCCTTGGGGGATCCGTTCTAAGAATTAATGGTCGTAAATTAATAAAAAACCGTTTTAATAACTTATATTTAGCGTTATTTAATTAAAATTCTGTCCTGTATTTTGTAAAATGAATCAATTACAAAAACTAACTATTTATATTAGTTGACTAATGCTTTAATATATAAACCTTATCACTGGAATCTCAAATTTATATTAATACATAGAACTTTATCAATCTTTATTATCGGTGTTAAGTAGTGATTACGTGCGAACTTCTCAAGTTCAAGTTCTAATAATTCTCAAGTTCTGAAATCAATTTCTAATAATACAAATATCATTTCTTCTGTTATACTTTTAGTTTCTTGAATTCTAACATTTAAATATCTTTTCTATGCTGCATACTTGTACCTATACTTCAAAAAAAAAATTAAAACTAATTCGTTTAAAAAGGTTACGATTTGAAATCTATCTTATTATAAAATTATTAGTTTTTTAGAGGATTAGAGGATTAGTGGAAACCAACGAAGTCCATTCAGAATCATTGTACTTGATTCAATCGGATAGTGTTGAACTTAAATCAACTTTAACCACCTACCCTATAAAATCAAATTTGGGATCAGTTTGAAACCACCTACTGCCACCTACCTTAAATAAGCATGTACCGATTGATTTTAAGGATTGGGATTAGGAAATGAAATTGTGCATATAAATTGGAAATTATGGATTAAGTTGAATATAGGAAAAAAGAAGAATAACATAAAGATTGAATTGAAATGTTATTTTTAAACTTTTTTAGATCGTACACACATTTATCAAAAAAATTTTAGAAAGCACGATTGCATGGTAACTATGATTAGAAAATCTCGAGATATACGCATAACAAACAAACTTCCTTAAGGCGTATTCCGCAATTACTTAACATTTTATAAGGTTAGCAACCAGACTGCGTCCCAATATTTAATTCGATTGAGCATTGCGATAACACTACCACTGCATTTATGAAACAGGATTTTATCAAGATATTCCACTGTTGTTTGTAGGGCTTCTGCCAAATATGTGTATTCTACTCCATTTTTAGTCTAATGTACATTTTAAAGATTTTTAATAGACCAGGTGCCAGAAAAATGTATAGATTTATTTTAAATGGATATCTAAAATATTCTACTATAAATTTATAGTATTTCATTAAAGATTGTCAAATTGCGCCTTAAAATTCAATAAATAATCATTTAAAATTTTTACCACATACTACTATGTTTCTTCAAAGTGTTCTTAAACTTGATAATTGTTTGTACACAAATCGTTACAATTTTTTTTTTGAATAATTCATTCATTTATATAAGTTCAATTCAATTAAACTAACATAAATTTCCTTAAACAAGCCGTACATAATTTTAATTCATCTTCATAAATCACAAAAAAAGAACATAAGAAACATATACGAGTACAAATTCAGTTTAAAAATTGGTTTGCTTTAAAAAATTGGCGACATTGAAGTTTTTTTTTATTTTTTTGCAAGGGTTCTGTTTATTTGTTTTCGTTCCTCCAAGCGTTTTTTCAAGAGTCGCTGCAAAAAAGAAATTCAAAAAATGAGATGCATAAATAATCTAAACCTTTGAATGAAATGATATATATCATCATCATGTCCTTTAAATTAAAAACACTTAAAACGAGGAAGATTATGGTTGTCCTTGTCAACTTTTGGATAGCCGTGCAAACCCACTATAATGTATAAAATAAAAAAAGCCATTAATAAGTTCTCTTATGATATTGTATTTAAAAAAAATATAAAAGATTAAAATAATTTAAAAACAATTTGACCCACCCTAAAAGCTGTTCCGAGTAATGTTCAACTTTGCCAAGTAACTTGCCATACTACATTAGTTAGCTAGAATCAAAAGAAACACCTGTGATACTGACAATTTTGTATGAGCGCTCCCAGAATAAGAAGCCTTAACATTTTGAAACTTTATAAAAAAGCTTCTTTCAATTAACCGTGGGTAATTTTAATCCTCCCAGCGTTATTAGTTTTGACACCGTCTGTAATATTCATTCACCCAGCATTATTAGCTTTGAAGAAATTCGTATTGGTTCAAAAAAAAAAATTATGACAGCTCTCCGAAGCCATGGTTTCATTTTAACCAAAAATAATAGAACCTTTAGGAATTCTTCTAAAAATGAATTTGCGTGAATTTTAAAACTCTAGCTCTTTTAGGAGTTTTTGAGTTATCGTGCTGACACACCGAGACACGAGCTTCATCGATTTACTTTTCGATGCTGATCCGATACGAACCGTTGACACTATATATATCTCGTCAAGATAGATGCGTTACAAACGGAGAAGTAATTTTAATATACTCCTGGCCTTATTATTATGCACGAGTATAAAAATTTATGTAATGAAAGGGTATGGATACAAAATCAACTGTACACATATAACTCATATCGAATTGACATTTTTTTTTTGTTTTTTTTAGCTTTAATGGCTCTTAAAAATTATTAAATGAGTCAAAAGTAATATTTTGACCATATTTCAGACAGATTTAATTTAAGATTAAAGTTTTTACTTTAATGAAGCAAAAAATTACTAAAAGATATGACATATACGAATATACAAAAATTGTATTTAGTTCTCTTGCTTCTCTTTCCTTCTTTAATCCAATATACACATTTCGTGTGTCTTTTCAGTATAGTTTATCAGATTTTGTTTTAGAGGAGCTACTTAACCTTTTTTTTGGTTTTATTTTCTTGCTGATTCCCAAAATTTACGCTCCATTAAACGGGATTAAAATTAATCAACTTGCGCCTTTTTTTTAATAATTTCAAGAGTATACAGAGTTTGTTTTGGTATAGAAAACGCACGCTTATCATATCCATATCTTTACCCTTAAAATGATGACAAAAAAAAAATGATTTAATGCATTAATTGATGCTTTAAAAAATTGTTTAAAGTCATTTTGGAATTCTTTCAACCATCTGTCGGCCGTCTATAAATGTGAAACTGCAATCCAGGCATGTTAAAGACGATGCACATCTTCAAGATAAAGGAATCCTAAGAAAAAAAATCACTTAATACTTAGGAGAAATACCAATTAGGAGCTCCTTTCTAGATGCAGTAAATAGGAAGTAATTAAAGTTCATGTAGAAATAGGTCATACGACTCTGAAATATAGGAACTCTTTTATAAGTCGCACCTTGAAATTGTGAAACACATTACCTCCTGTGTGTGTGTGTGCTTAAAAATATTTATGATTTAGAAATATTCAAGAAAGAAGTCAACTTATATCTTCTACGGTTACGGGAGAAGGTTTTTTTAGTGAGTAAGAATTTACGTTGAATCTCACACTACCGAGGACACTACCTAGGATTTAGTATGCCAGATGCTCTTTGAAGGATTTTTACTCTACCAATACTAATTCACAGGTGATGAATCACAATGTTTAATTGATTGACGTTGGCTTCCTTCTAGCAATTAATTGGCTCCTAGTCACTTCTTACATCTACTAATTCAGAGATTTTATTTTTCTGGTACTTAACACTTATGTTGTTTCGTAGTTCGGTAGGCCGTTAACATAACCTACAAGAAGTTAATACTAAAAATCGAACAATATTGAATTATTAATTTCTACATTTTTGTCAATTCTAGTTTTAAATAAAAGATTCCCTATTTTAATCCTATTATAAGATAATTAATTATTAGCAGCTTTGTTTCAACTTTTAAGGTTTTATCACCTCCTCTTTGTTTCATCTGTTTTTAATTTTGTATTAATTGATTACTTTATGCTTTATTAAATTTTAAATTAAATGTGTAAAAATATATATTTAAAAATATGTATATTTATGAAATGTGATACTTTTAAAAAGTGATCGGACACTTGATGATAATAATGATTCCTTAACATTTTCTTTTAAAATTTGGTATAAAATAATGTCATTTTAGAACCTAAACGGATCTAATTGGTCAAATTGAAACATATTATTACAATTTTTTGAAAGTTCAATGCTTGTTGTATTTAATAAAGATCTAAATTAAGATAATATGAGGTTAATTTAAGTATATTTTAAAATCTTGGTAATTATTAGCTACACTATAGATCTACGATCAAACTTTACAGAAGTGTAAATTTGTACACGGTTTGGAAACATCAAATTTTTTGAGTAAATTGTTCCCGCAATTGACCTCAAGTTTCGGATATGTGAGACTTTTAACAAATGGAAATGCAGGTAAAAAGGTAATTTAGTTCAATTTTGCATTGAGCACGCTTGATCTAATTGAAAGGATTAATGGGTTAACCCATTGCGGCCCAAAAGCTTTTTTGTTACAATTTAATTATTTTGCTTTTCTATTAAAAGAAGCCCATATAACGGTATTTCTGCAAGGTATTTAAAAGTAATTAAATTATAATTAACCTGAAGTTAACTCGTACGCTTTATTAGGTTAACTCGGACATTAGCTTAATGTCTTGGGTAAAATGAGCGTAACCATGAAGCAGCCAACGAAGTTGCAAATTGTATAGCTATAAAAAAAAAATGTATAGCTATCAAAATTAGAGATAAAGTATTAATTAAGCTTCATTGAAAACGTTGTTCGCTACGCACATTGTGCATAGAAGGTAAGTTAATAGATTCGCTACGCACACTGTGCGTAGAAAATAGGATAGTAATAGATAGAGAAATGTCAAACTGCTTAATAACTTTGATATTAATGATAAAGATTTCGAATTTAAAATTGGTCTGTATTTAAAAATGGCGAGCATCAACAAGTTTTATATTATATACTAATAATTTAACTTCCAGAGATCATTTTCAATATTCCATTGAATATTAATCAATTCTAGGTTATGTAAATTTTCACTTGAACCGATGTAAATATACGTTTATCTCATTATTTAATTTTTCATATAAATTTTGTCTATTTTTCAAATTAAGTTAGTCTTTTTTTTTAAAAGCCTTTTTATCTGGGATCCAGCAGTCAGATAAACCTATTGGAAAAAAAGGTACTCACACATTTTATAGTAGAACCGAAATTCAAATAGAGTTCAGCTCGTAAGCCCACCCTAAAAAATAGTTCCCAAAAATTTAGGTGATTAGATTTTTCTAATTACGTCATTTCGACTTCTGAATACTAAGATACGGAGGCGTTTAGATACGGATCAAATGGATTTGAAAATGGACAGAGTTCATATGACAAAAGTATAAATAGAATTTAATTAGAAATTGATTATCTTCGAGACTCCAATATTATAACATTGAAACTTATTTGGTTCCTTTTATAATTTTTCTTCTTTGATCATCTCTTCATTTAAACTGAATCCAGCATTAAAACCACAAATTTAAACATATTTGAATACTCCAAAATACACTACAATTCCACAAATAAATGAAAAAACTTTGTTTTACCTATTGACAGTCAGGACTTCTGTTTGACAGTTGATTGATATTCATCATTTATATTTTTTAATAAATAAAACTTAATCAATCATTTATACATGGGACATATGTTATTGATATATCTAATATATAGTACGTCCTTAAATAGTATACTTATATATAATAATCATTTAATGTCCCGTGGACACTTGCATACTTGTTGTTATTAATCTTATCCTGTATATTATGACATAAGGGCAAATAACAATTAAACAGACATTGTCAATATACGATCGCACCCAAAAAATATAAATTTTCAAAACTTCTGCATTTATGAAGTACCAAATAACTAATCTTTGATTATTCCTTTAAATTATGCTGGTAATGTCCTCTGAAGAAAATTTTTAAAATATTTTTCAATTTTTAGGGATAAATTTTTATATCAGTATTGAGTGAAGGATTTTTTGATAATATGTGAAAAAGTATGCAGGTCCAAAGGCTTGATAAAAGGATCTATTAATTTACAATGATCATATTGGTTAATTATTGGTTCAGTTGTGTGTTTTTCTAGAATGGATGTAAAATTTATTTAATTTGTGGTAGTACAGGGGTTTAAGGGATTGTGGGAATAATTTAAATGATTGATTTAATTTTGGAAATGATGAGATCCTTCTTGTAATTAATGGGTATATTGAACTTGTGTTATTGATTTATGTTTTTTTTTTTTGGTAAATTTTGGTTGCAATTTTTAAATTTCTGGATGATATTGAGTAGGCTTATTATTCAATAAAGGGATGATTGGATGGCTAAAAATTTTATAATAAAGTATATTTTGTGTTTTATAAAAAAATTTTAAATTGAAAAATAAATTGGATTGCTATGATATTCTTCAAGCTCTTATATGATATAATTGGGTGCATGACACTTTGCTGAAAAACAAAAACCTCGAATTTAAAATTTTGTGGAAAAAATCCTGAATATTATAAAATCCTGAAAACCAAAAATACCGAATTTAAATATTCCGAAAAAAAAGGATTTTAGAGTTGGATATAAAACCCGATTATACGCTCGCTTTTTCCAGAGTATATTTTTTAGAGAAAAAATAATTCGCTGAAATGTTAGGGTTGGTTTTGAAATCAGTGGCAGCACCACGATAATAATATTTTTTTGGAGAACTTATATTATTCGGGATTTTGGTATTTTCGAGAGTTATTTTTGTTTTAAGATTATAATTCAGTTTGAATTGCTCTTGCAGAATGCTATGGGACAAATGGGTAAATATTTGGGGCAATATTTTCACAAAGTCCTACCACATTGTAGCTTATGCCAACGACATCTCCGATCAAAAAACTACAGAAATATGGCGGAGGTATTTGTTACACCAAAGCAATTTGTAAATGAAATTGGCATTTTTGAAAGAAAAATATTAAGAAGAACATTAGGCGCACGAAGAATAAATGAAAATGCATACGAAAGAAGAAGTAGTGATGAATTAAACGAAATGATAAAACAAGAGAATATAGTGCGTTTAGTAAAACCTCAAAAATTGAGATGGGCCGGTCACGTTGCACGAATCAAGGAAAATAGATCACAGTATAAATACTTAAAAAGTACTGCTTATACCACTAAAGCAAAAGGTCGCCCAAGACAGACAACGTCGAAAACGATGCTAAAGTGTTAGGAGTGAGAAATTGGAAAAGCTGTTTCTCAAGACAGAGCGGTGTGGAGGAATGCTGTGAAGAAGGCCAAAGCCGATCCAGGGCTGTAGAGCTAAATGATAGTGATGAATTCATTTTGAATTATTTTTTTCAGGATTTTTTTTCGGGATGTTTTCGTTTGGCATTTTTTTCCCCCGATAAATCTGATTATTGCTTTTCTTATCACTGTTCTAGTACAGTGTCTCAATCGAAGGTTTAAATTTGTTCCTAGGTTTTGTAGCTATTGTATAATTTTTTTTAACTGTGCTGTATCGAACTGTGTCTTCATTGAACCTATGATTAACTGGTTTTATCACAAGTTTAAAAATGTGATTTTCAACTGAAATTTTTAACGTAATTACCTCAGGGTCATGGAGTTTTGTAAAAACACGTATAAGTAGCTATCACAGTCTTCCCACATTAGTTTGACTGCTGGAAAAATGTACTACTAGTTTTAAAATTAAAGAATAAAAATGAAGAAAAATAAAATTTATTTAAATTTAAAAATATTATTTGTTATTTTTTTTTAAGATCTGTTTTAAGATGACACAGATCTTATTTTTAATAAATAATTACATTATAAAATAAAATATTTATTTAGTTAAAGTTTAATCAGATGTTTAACAACTGATCAATATTCAAAGAATGGATAAAATTGTGTAAATAGTATGTTTTTAAGAAACTAAAAAAAAGAATTCTATTGTCCATAAAATAAACACAGAATTTAAACAGAAATATTTTCAAAATTTTTTTATATTAGATATTATTTACAAGATAGTCCAGTATATTTACGTAGTATGTCTATGTATATTTTGGTATCCAGTGGATTTTCAAATTTGTATAATGCATGTTGATTGTATTTTTAATTTAAAAATAGTGATTGGTAAATATCATTTAATTTAGGTTATGTAATAAAGTTTAAAATTAGATTTTCTTTAAGTTTTTGATTCAAAAATGCCGAATGTTTAATAATAATGTGTTACATATTGTGTTTGTGTTATATAAAGAACTTTTTTATTTATTTGCACAAAAGTTTGGTAAGTGGCAACTCTTCAATCGAAAAGTTTCGGGGTCAAACCCTGGTCAGATCATATCTAATAAAAAAAAATATAATGTACTAGCTAATACCCGGTGCGCGTTGCTGCTTCAAAATAAGTTAACACAAAAATTACATATGAGGTAAATGTCAATTTCAAAATGTATAATAATTTATAAGCAATTATAAAGCAATTTTTTTAAAACGAATTTTCTAGGATTATTCTAGCAATTTTTTAACAAATTCGTCAAATTTCACTTCAAATTTTTCAAAAGTATTAATAATACGCAGAAATACTAATTACCTTGACATTATTCGCCAGAAACCCACCATCCTCAATTCCACCGTTAAAGGGCATTAAGTATAAAATAATTAAAGATAAGGAGCATCACGCATATAAAATTTAAAAACAATCGGTAAAACCGTTTTTGATTTAGATTAAAGTAACGATAAAATTAATAAAAACCTGTTGGCCCGCAATGAGTTAACGGAACACACAAAAATTTTGCTTGGATTTTACCTAAAGTACTTCGCAAAATTGGACGAAATTTGCTTCCAAAATTTTTTTCACCAACCATCGGGCCGACATACGATAAAAGTTTTTCAAATCTGTTAATAGTCTAAACTAAAGTTCTCAAGGAGCATCACTTATAGAAAATTTTAAGTCAATCCGTGCAACCGTTTTAGTTTTAGAAAAAAAAACTTTTAAATATTTGCACCACGCCCGATTGACTTTGAAAAGGCTTTTAATTCAGTTTGGTTGGATGGATTAATCTATAAATTAATAAAATATAAATTCCCGCCAATCATGGCGGTCCGTTAGAGCAAAATTTTTAGTCTAGGATTTTTTCCCGTACCCAAAATTCTCTATATATAAATTTTCAAGATAATCGGCTGAGCAGTTTAGGAGTCTCTTCTACAATCTACATACAAACAACGAACAAACAAATAAACTTTCATTTATATATATATATATATATCAAATAGTTTAATAAGAAGTCTGAATGCCAAATAGCCAAAGGACTATTATAATATAAGGCAATATTTACTATTACCTGGTACTACAAATAAATACGTAGGTTTGATAAATATTTTGTAAAGAGTTCTGTGTTTGTACACTTCATCGCACAATGAGTAGTAAAGCAATCAGAAAGTAGATCCAATCATTTATCTTATATGTGTAGTAGTTATATTATGATATTGGATAATCTTTAACTTTAATCTCTAATTGGAATCTATCTCCTCTAATTGGGATTGATTTCTTCAATATTCAATAGAGTTAAAATCTAGTTATTTTCAATGATTCTGTTCATTCCAACATCATGATCCCTTACTTCATTAGTGGTTGAATTAATGCTTTAAACAATTTTTTTTATTTAAGTATGGGATCTTTAATTTATTAAGTAGAGTTAGTATCAATTAAAATATATGTTAATTCATTATTTAAATACTTAGAAATAAGCAAGTTCAATTTGCAATAATGAAATTTAATTTTCGTTCAATTTGGAAAATTTAGAAGTACCTACCTATGGTACTTTACTGTGTACATTTATTTTGATTGTAATTTTTATTTTACGTACTGCAATATAATAAATATTTAAAAAAAAATTTTTAAAATCTTATTTTTATTAAAGTCAGTAATAAATCAATTTAACTTTTAATACCTTTATATTTATTTTGTTTTAATTTTTATAATAATTTTTTATATTGCATAACTTTATAAATGATGAACGCATTAAAAATAAAAAACACTAACAAATAAATATCGAACTACTTTCAGCTTCAATACTCTTTCAGATAGTTTAAAAATTTTTTTTTTCTCCTCCTAACAGTATGCAAATAATATTTTGTTATTATTTTTACCGTTTTAAAATACTCATTGCATATTTTGAATACACAATAAAAATATACCATATAACAAAAACAACTCATTTTCAATGAGAAAAATTCTATAAATTTTATTTCACTCAAACAATTTTAATGGAATGAAAATAAGCAAAAGCAAAGGGATTTTACTCATGTTGTGTTTGTATGTTCTGACTTCTGAGTGACTGGACTGGAGTGTGTGTTATCTCTGCTATGAGAAAAGAAAATTGGAAAACATGTGTTTTGTTTTTGCATTTTTATTCTGTCTGTTTGGTCTGTAGTCTGCACTCTGCACTCCCTTGCCCTTCATCCATAAATTGTAATTGTAAACAAAAACAAATATTCCATTTACTATCCTTCCTTCGTTCCATCCATGAATAGTGTTTTTGAATTTTTCAAATAAGAATTTGTTTTTACAATTGTTCTAAACATGGAAATGCCCAGTAAGCATAAAAACCGTGTATTCTGTATGTTGTACAAAGTGGGAGATCATTTAAGAATATTTGAAGTTAGCGAATTGAAAAATAACTTGTTAGAGTAAATATAAATAGAAATTATTATATTATTTAAAATATAAAATTAATGTTAAAGGAAACCTTAAATAATTAAAATGGAATCAATGACAACCTACTTACCTAGCTAATGATTTTTTGGGAGATGGGACATATGTATATTACGAGTTATCTGCTGGATAAAGATGTATTTTTATTTGAACCATTGTATAAAAATGATTCTTAAAATTGTTAATTTAAATTTTTAAAGAACCACTTACTTGCCTTTTTACGTTTTTTATAGGGATCGAATCTGTGAAGAAAAATAAAAAAAATTTATAGGTAATGTACCTATTTAAA
Source organism: Dolichopus griseipennis (assembly GCA_963082915.1). Lineage (NCBI taxonomy): Eukaryota > Metazoa > Arthropoda > Insecta > Diptera > Dolichopodidae > Dolichopus > Dolichopus griseipennis. Next base: position 358,900,562 of record OY720441.1, read on the forward strand.
TAACTAATAAAATAATATACTAAAATTCACTCAATATTTCAAAACAATATTTTTCTACAAATACTTTTGGAAATATAACTCAATTATAAACTCAATTACTCCCACTTCTACTTAATAATAATATTTAATTCCAATTCCTTTTAAATAAATTGGCACTCAATTCCAATTCCAATTTGTATAGTATTTGGAAAAAAAGTCATGTGAATTGATAAAACTCAAATAAATTCAGAGAACAGAATTGAGTTGAGTGGAGAAGAGGGGGATGAGTGAGATTAGAAAGAAGAGAGTGAGACTTGATATTTAAAAATGTTCAAAAAATCAGATTTTTGAGTAGTAAAGTAAAGCCATAAAGCATAAGATTAAGAATATAAAATTGTGAAAATAATTGAGGAATGAGGAAATAGCATTTGAGCATAACAAATAAAAAAATAAAATCTAACATAACAACAATTAAACGGTAAACTACTACTAAAAAAGAAATATTATAAAATAATATCTGGAAAATACTTCCATGAAATAAACTCAAAATCCAATAATATTTAAAAAAAAAACTCAAAATAATTCTCACTCACCCAAACAAACAAAAAAATAAAAACAAAACTGTTCTTATTTGAGATTTTTCTTCCATTATAACAAAACAACAACAATTTTAATTAAAAAAAATTTGGAATGGAAAAATGGAAATATCAAAGTTGAATGGAAAATTTGGAAAATATATTTATTGTTGTTGTTTTTTTTATATTTCTATGATATTTTATTTTTTTTTGGAAATTGAGTTCTGTCTGCACAATCAAATCAACATAAAAAAAACAACAACAACAATAAAAACAATCGCAGTTTTGTTTTTTTTCTTTACTGCTTTTTGTTGTTGTTGTTTTTGTATAAAATTTTTTTTTTTAAATAATAAAAAAGCCAGTTCCGAGTAAAATACGGTGATGAACGGTATTAGTGTATCGCTGTTTTTTTCTTTTCTATAACTGTTAAAAGTAAAAATTAACAAAATAAAATAATAAATATTAGAAAAAAAAAAAATTTAAAATAAAAATCGAATATATTAATTTACAAATTTTATTATAATTGTATAGATATTTTTATTTTGTGATTTTATTTTAGGTAATAATCGTTTTGATTTAACAAATAATCGGTGGTTCGTTCATCCCCAAATATAAATAAATTTTTGAAAACTCTTAAAAAAAAAAATTAATACAATCTAAATTAGTATTTAATGTGTATTTAATATAAAAAAATATTATAAAGTACCTAGGTATTTAAAAAAATAAAATTAGAATAATAATAAAAAATAAAAATAGTTATTTATTGATGTTAATTTCAGTATCTACCACTGTTTTTTGACAACTAGGTATAGTTGGTAGTTATAAAATCAAAATTTAAATTAAAATAAAATTTAAAAAATTTTGCAAAATTAAAAAAAAATTTCTTGTTTTGCCGAATTAAAAAAATTTTAATTTTTTAAACCGGTTAAACCTAAAACGCATTTAAATATCAATAAAAATTAACTGTGAATTACTTAAAAAATATAAAAAAAAAATCCAAAAAAAAATTTTATTAATCTGTCATAAAAAAAAAAAAAACAATAACAAAATTTTTAAAGAGAGAAAGAGAAAGAAATAAAAAATTGTGTAAATTTAAAGAAGGATCTTCGATTTTAAATTTATTTTATAAGTAGGTACATGCGACTTACGAATTTTATAGATGATATTAAAACGTCGTCGGGTATTAATTAATAATCTTGATTACAAAATAAAATTATAAATAAAATTTAATAAAAAATTTAAAGTGTTTGGTGTTAAAAAAATAGTTTTAAATTAAAAAAAAAAAAAAGAAGAAAATTTCATTAAAAAAAAAAATAAATAAATAATTCCTTGCTTTTTGTACAAATGAATATTCAATGTATTGTGTAACAACGTTTAATCCACTATTTCTTCTCTCTTTTATATTATTAATTTTCAATATCAACAGACAACAGACATAACTACCACCACTATAATATTAATGTAATATTTAGAAATTAAAAAAAAATAATAATAATAATTTATAATATTATATAAATAACAGTTAATAATAATAAAAAATCAAAAAAAAAAAAGAAGTGTCAAAAATCCCTTGAAAAAAAAAATATACACACATAACACACAACAAAAAAAAAATTGTGTGTTGTTGTTGTTATATTTTGTTATTGTGTTTTTTTTTTATTATTATTTGTTGTTGGTGGTTCTTCGCTATTCTTCTTCGTGTCATCGCAATCGTAAATTATAGGTAGGTACCTAGAGTATTTTTTTTTTTTATATTTATTGTTGTTGTTATTGTTATTATTATTATTACTATTGTTATTATTGTTATTACTATTGTTGTTATTATGATTATAGATATACCTATCCCTATCTCTATCTCTTTTTTTGAACATATTATTAAGGATTTATATTTTTGTTATTATAAAGTAATTTTTGGGTTTTTATCAAAAAATGTATACCTTATGTGTACCTTACCTATATGTATGTACTATTTATGTATGTAAGTATGTATGTTTATGAAGGTACCAGTTTTTAAATTGAATCGTATATAAACGTGTTATTTTATTATAATTGCTGTCACTGTTTTGTTTAGTAAACATAAGATGGAATTTAATTAATTTGAATTTGAAGCTACTTTAGAATAGAATAAGTTTGATTTTGATAATTTTGTTTTTTTTTGACATAATAATACGTATCCTATTACTAAAAGTAAATTAATCTGTTTAAATGTTTCTATTGTTCCTATTATGTATGTAGAATATTTTAAACTCAAGGAACGTGTTGCATTAACTATTTTTGGAAGGTTTTTTTGGATATAAAATTTGCTTATCTTACAGAAGATTTACAATAATGGAAATGTTGCATACATTTTTTATAATCAAGTTTAAAGTTAATAAAATTAAGAGTATCAACCGTTGTACAACAAGTGCTTATTTCTATACAGTTGGGCTAACCAAATGGTGTAACACGGCTTATAGTAATTCGATTGTCATGCGTTTATTATATTTATGGAAAGATAGGGAATATATTTGGTGGAATATGGTTCTATATAATATATAAAAGTTGATAATGCATATGTGTATGATTTAGTTTAATTTAAGAAGAACACTAACATCTTTGTTGTTAAATATCCCATCCCTCATAATTTAATAATCTTAAATATCCTTAACCCAAATCCCAAATCCTTCCATATTCTCATTCTGATAACCAAACTCTCAGCCAAGGTCGCAGCATAAAGTTTAGTTCAAAAAGGGTCGTGGCTTTGGTATGTTAAAGTCGTACACTGCCCAAAAAAACATCGCACAGTTGCAATGGCTGGCTTTAGAGCTTTCTCTGTTCCTGTAAAAACAAAATCATTGGGAAAGTAAAATATATGTTAAAAGTTTTGTAAGAAGTATTGATTTAAATTGATAACAGTAATTAGAGTGGTAGTACAATAATATTCTAATATTTTTTAAATAATATATTTTTCTTATAGATAGCTCCTGGTAATCGAGTGCAAGCACTGAAGAAGTCTGCATATCGTAAACAGAAAAATACTATCTTTATGAAATAAATGAATTTAGCGAACTGAATACTCGGTTTTTCATTTAATTTCATACAATACTTTTTACTTAAACTTTTAATACTAAAATTAATATTGAATTCCTTTGAATCCTCATAATTTCCCTTTCTTCTATAATTATTTATACATGTCTAATCATTTATAATGATTTATAAATGAATCTCTTCATAATTGAGACTACTTAGCACTGTTTAAACAAAACCTATCCCTTCATTCTTACTTCTTAATCATTGTTTCAGTGTTTAAAAATAGTGAATCCTTTTTCATCTTATCCTTTTGAATCAATGTAACACTTTAATTAAACAGTTACATACATTGTTAATAATATTTTACAGTTTGTCATATGGTGAAAGTTTAATATTATAAAAGTCAGAATGTGGTATACACAATCCGTTCACACTACATTTTTAATCAGTTTCTTAAATACGATATTTTTTATTTTATTTTATACTTAATTTATCGCATTTAAATTACTAAATAAATTTGTAACTACATTTTTAACCAAATTAACCTAAAAAAATAAACAAATTAAAAAAAATTTTTAATGTTTAAATAAAAAATTAACTAATTTTAAAATTAGTTGGTACTTGGTATACCTAAATATATTAAGTATATGTAGATATCTTCTTTAAAAATTTCAATTATTTGTTTTGAATTTAAATTAATATACTTATGTATTATGACATAGTCATCGAATTTAAATAATTATTTATATATATTAAGAATGTGTAAATACCCCTAACTATAATAGTCATAATAGTCAACAAAGTGCATAAAATAATTAATTATAAGTTAAAGTTAAATTCAAAATAATTAAGTATTAGATAATTTTAACTATAACTTATAATTTATTTCATATATAAAATTAAATATTATTATAATTTTAGTTTTTAATTCTGATTTTTCTTTTTATTGTTACTTACACGTGTTCCTTTTTTTCAATTTTTTTTATTCAGGGCTGTACAACAATTTAAAACACCAAACAATAATAATATGGTACAGTTTTAATATCGTATAATTTTGTGTAATTTTTATTTGATGTTTTTTTTTGTGATTCTCCCCTTTTTTTTTGTGTTAAAGAAACTTTCACAGGATAGATAAAATGATGTGTCCTTGGATTATATATACACTATATTTAATTATATACATACAATACATACCTATATATTCTCATAAGACTGTATATATATATACAAGTATGTACAGATATAAAGAATATACTTACTTATAATTATGAATTATAAAAGGAATATTCATTTTTTTTTTTTTTTTAATTTTTGGATTTTCTATCTCTTTCTATCTTTTTCTATCTCTTTCTATATAAATATATTTCCATTCTTATTATTGTATTATTGTTATTGTTATTATTTTTCATTATTATATTATATTAAATGTTTTGAAAATGTGTTACGTTACGTTTTATTAAAAAAAACAAAAACAACAACAAAAACAAAAAAAAATCAAAACAAAATAAAATTTTCTATACAAAAAAAATTAAAATAACAATAAAAAAAAAAGAATTAAACATTATTATCTTTATATTGTATTATTATATATGTATGTATTTAAGGATTCTTATTATTATTTATATTTATATAGGTTAGGTATATATTTTTAAATATTTTATAAATATATTTATAAAATATTATTTATATACATATATACGTATATACTTAAATTGTATACATATATATTTTAAGAAATTAAATATTAGCAAAATATTAAAGAAGAAGAGCAAGTTTTTTTTATTTATTTTTATTTTATTTTATTTAATTTATTTATTTATTATAATAAAAAATATAATTAAATAATATTATAATAGAATCACCATAAGCAAAAAAGTACTTATAAAAAAGAAACCATTTTTTGAATATTTTATATAAGTACATTATGTACCTACCTATGTATTTTATATGTATATATATAAAAAAAAAATTTAAGGATATTTTTAAGGAAAATTTAAAGGATTTTTAAAGTTATTAAAGAATTTAAAGAAATTCAATTTTAAAAATTGCAAGTACTTTTCATTATGGTATTTAGTTACTAAGTTACCTGTTACCTTAGTTACCTTCTTTCTTAATTAAAGTACTTAATTTCAAAAATTTGAGTTTAAGGTATAATGGGGTTTTGAAAGTTTGTTAAAATTCTGTACTGTATGTAGACTATAAATGAATAGTTATGGGCATATTGATATGCTCTCGGAAGGATTGTAGGAGGTATCAAAACATTTCCCAATATCCCCATATTTAAGTCTAATGTAACAAATTAACCACCACCTCTAAAAATAAACCTCTAACCTATAAGAATAGAAAGACCTTGCAATATTATTTTCTTACATTTGTCATTCAAAAAAAGAAATATTGTTGCCATGGTAATGCTTGAAATTCAGTGCTCAAATGTCATTTAAGCACTTCGACTCTAGTATCAATATTATGCAGTTTTGAATACTGTTCCTTTTACCTACAATAATTTAAGACTTACATTTTTTTTTTGAAAACCATATTAGTCATTACGTCTGGGATAAGAAGTACTTACATCTTTTCTAGATCACAATGACAAGGTTTTATTCTCATTTGGTTCTGTGTCATTTAGTCTGATTTTATAATCCTATTTAATTAAAGTGGCGTAAGTACGTTAATTATTACCTTTTAACCTATTCCAGAGTCGAATGTTGTGACATCATATATTTTGTACTTCGTTTAATACAATACAGGTTAATCGTTTTTTATCAGATTTTCAAAAAACTTTGAAAAAAACTACCTATATAGTTTCATTCTGTCCGTCCGTATGTCCGTATGTTACATACTTTTCAAAACTTCTACACTGTTTGAAATGGAGGGAAAAAATTTTAACTATTTGTAGGTATTGCAAAAAAAATTATGTAAGGTTTTTCTTGAATTCAAAAAGGGTCCTTAAAATCGAAGAAAGTGTCTCTAAATAATAAAATTCTCAGAATATAACAATTCCCACATTTTTGTGGAAGCCACATTTAGATCCTCGATAATCACTATAAGGTTTCTTAGTAAATATTTTGGAACCCTCCCCATTAAAGGTCTTTTGGGACTTAAAAATAAAAAATTCCCTAATCTAAATCCGTAACTTAGTCACCAGTGTAGATTTCGCACTGGTTAACAGTTTTTATTGAGTGCATGGGGATTATATTCTAAGTATGGATTTTACTATTATTCATATTATACGTTGGTAGTTCTATTCTAGGATTCAAATTATGCTCTAAACTGTTCTTGCATCAATGAAGTTTTCATAAAAATACTAAATTCTATAAATTATTATTTAAATTAAAACTAAGTACTTATTACTTATAATAAGTTTTTTATTTTAATTTCATATTAAACTTGTGTTGATGGAAATTTTTATTCCAGTGTATTTGCTACTGTCTTTAAATCGAATTTTTAATGTAAAATAAAAGGGAAAACTTTTTTAAAATGCAAATATTTAATTTTTATTGCATTTTTTAAAAAAAAAAAATAATTTTTTCAAAACATTTAATTTTAGTAAAAAATTTTCTTTTTTAATTATTTTATTACATACAGGGTGTTTCAAAAAAAATATTATTATTGATCAAATAAGATCTATTATACCGTTATTTTTTAAATAAAATGAACTAAAACAATTTTTTTGAATAAATAAAATTAATACCTTAAATTTTACTTGAAACTATACTTAAAATTAATGAATTAAATTCTGTACTTGATTACTTATTCAATTTAAAATTAAAAGTAATTTGTTGTAAGTACAATTGAGGTAATTTAGAAAATTTTAATTACAATCAATTAATTTCAATTAAAAAAAAAATTTAAATTAAAACTAGGCATTTAGTTAGTTGTAATTTAAAAAAAATTAATTGATGGTTATTTTGAAAAAAAAAAATAGTAATCATTTAATTTGCAGTACTTACTTAGTTAAATTATTTGAAATGTATGTAATTACAGTTTAATATACAAATAACTAAATTAATTTTATGGGATCTTTCTTAATTATTTTTTTTTTTTATTATATTAGTTCCTATAACTGAATCTAAATCTAGGGTTTTTAAAGCCGGTCTGACTTTTGGTTCTTCAATTATAGGAATATGTAAATATTATAAGTGAATATTAGAATATATAAGTACAATTACTTAAAAATTAAAAATTCAAACTGTAAAACTTAACCTTTGAAGGTCCATTTTGACTAATTTCTCGACGTGGTCGAAATCTCGAATGATGATAAGAAATGGCTTTTCATACATATGCAAGTGATTGAGAGTGCGTTCTGAATGAACTCCAAGATTTATTACTAATTAATTTGTAGTTTCATTTAATTGAAAAACAAATAATCCAACTAATTCTAAGGTGCTTAATGAATGTTTATTATTTCAAATTGGTTCATGGCTTCGGATTCTGGACCTTTCAATCATTCTAAGGCTAACGAACATGTATAAAAAATCACAATAACTCAAGAACTAATGGCACTACCTTCAATAAATTTGTGCTGTAGGTTACTAGTAATGAAACTACGGCGGGGATTGCGATCGGTTGAGATTGGACTATGGGTGTCATATGTATTTTAAATAAGAAGAAAATTTTAAGATTCAATATCTCAGAAAGAGATAAAAGTAACCAGTCCTTTATTTATTTTGCCCTTCCACGTTATTCCCTGAAATTACGAATTTATTTCCTGAATCACCCTGTAAATATCTATATATTTATAAAATATTCCCACTTTTTTAATGTATTTAACTAAAGCAACATGCATAAGTATTACAATAGTAAGTAAACTAAAGAAAATATTAATATTAATTTTTATTTTTAATACTTATTTAAGACGTTGATTACATAATTTTTGTTAATGTTAGTACATTTATTATATGATTACTAAAAAGGTATAATAAAGTTATTTATAACTTAATTTCATTTTTTTTTTTATTTTAAATTTCATGTCTTACTTTCTTTTCTTTTGTTTTTTTTATTTTATTTTTTTTATTTTCTTCTGATGAATGAATATCTTAACACTTTCACTAGTAATTAATTAAATAAAATGCTTTTAAAAACACTTTTAAACATGAAATTATGATTGTAATACTTAGTTTTTTGTTTTTTTTTTTTGCAATATTCACTGACTTTTTTGTTGTTGTTGTAAATTTTTATAGTTTTGACAATATGAAAAGCAGTTTTTAAGTTTTTAACACGAAAATTAAGATTTTCAAAAGATAATTTGAAAAGTTCTTCACATAGTTTCATGTGTTTTTAGTGTATTAAAACTCAATTAAATTTCAATGGGTGGTAAAAAATTCAGAAATGTGTCAAAACTACTTAGACGGTCATAAATAATTGAAATTAATTTAATTTTATATACAATTAAAGTATAATAAAATATAAATTTTCATTAGTTATAGTTGTACTTATTGCTAGTGTTTTTCAGACGTTTATTGTTTTGTTTTTTTTAGTATTTTTTAATTAATTTTGAAATTTTATAAATTAGTAAAATTTGATTATTTGACGTAATGTGTAGCATTCATTGGTTGCATGAATTAAGGTCGAAAAACATTAAAGTCGAAAACGGTAAATGAATTAAAGTCGAAAAAAAATTGAAATTTTTTTTCGACTTTAATTCATTTTACATTTTTCGATTTTATTTCATATGCACTAAAGTCGAAAAAAAAAAAATGAATTAAAATAGAAAAAATAATTTTCGACTTTAATTCATTTTTAATATTTTCGATTTTAATTCATATGAATTAACGTAGAAAATTTTCGACTTTAATTCATTTTTAATATTTTCGATTTTAATTCATATGAATTAAAGTAGAAAATTTTCGACTTTAATTCATTTTTAATATTTTCGGTTTTAGTTCATATGAATTAAAGTAGAAAATTTTCGACTTTAATTCATTTTTAATATTTTCGGTTTTAGTTCATATGAATTAAAGTAGAAAATTTTCGACTTTAATTCATTTTTAATATTTTCGGTTTTAGTTCATATGAATTAAAGTAGAAAATTTTTTATTTATTTTATTTTAAAGCGTATAGCTCTGACAACGCGAAATTTTGGATTTGACAACGCATGATTTTGAATCCAACTCTAAAATCCCTCCTAATTCAGAATCCCACATATACACATATATAAATATTCTGGAAAAAGCGGCAATCCTGATTTTGAATCCAACTCTAAAATCCCTCGTAATTCGGAATCCCACATTTTAGAGTTTGATTCAAAAGCAGGGTTTTACGCTTTTTCCAGAATATTTAAGTATGTGTATATGTGGTATTCTGAATTAGGAGGGATTTTAAAGTTGGATTCAAAATCAGGATTGCCGCTTTTTCCAGAATATTTATTATGTATATGCAAGATTTTGAATTAGGAGGGATTTTAGAGTTGGATTCAAAATCATGCGTTGTCAAATCCAAAATTTCGCGTTGTCAGAGCTATACGCTTTAAAATAAAATAAATAAAAAATTTTCGACTTTAATTCATTTTTAATATTTTCGGTTTTAGTTCATATGAATTAAAGTAGAAAATTTTCGACTTTAATTCATTTTTAATATTTTCGGTTTTAGTTCATATGAATTAAAGTAGAAAATTTTCGACTTTAATTCATTTTTAATATTTTCGGTTTTAGTTCATATGAATTAAAGTAGAAAATTTTCGACTTTAATTCATTTTTAATATTTTCGGTTTTAGTTCATATGAATTAAAGTAGAAAATTTTCGACTTTAATTCATTTTTCAAACATAAAAAAAATTTTTCGATTTTATTTCATTTTTAAATTTTTTTAAATTTTACCATTTTCGACTTTAATTCATTTTAATTTTTCGACATTAATTCATATGAATTAAAGTAGAATTTTTTTCGACTTTAATTCATTTACCGTTTCGACTTTAATGTTTTTCGACCTTAATTCATGCAACCGCATTCATTACATTGTCACATTATAATTATAGTACCGTTAATTAAGAGAAACCTAGAAAAACTTGTAACTGTAATTTAAGTTTAATATTGTGAGGTTTATTTTTAATTTTGAAAAGGTTGAATTTTATTTTGAAAAGTTTGAATTTCATTTTGAAAAGCTTGAATTTCATTTCAGAAAAGGTTGAATTTTATTTTGAAAAGTTTGAATTTCATTTTGAAAAGTTTGGATTTTCTATTGACAAAGGCTGCTTTTGGTATTAGGAAGGCTCCTTTTGTTTTAAAAAAAAAAATTATTATTGAAATGTGAAACGTTTGTGAGTAACTCTTCGTGATTATTGATAACTGTAAAGTATAAGTAAAATAATTAAAACATATTAATTACATATTTCAAGTACCTTAACTACTTAGCTTTTTGTTGTTTAAAAGCCATCTAAGTGTATAATTTTGAGAACTGTTCAGTATAATTTATTTTGAACAGTAGAATTAACAAAATTATCAGTAAGTATAATTTATTGTTTTTACTTTGGCTATGATTTCTAATGAATCCATTAAGACTTCTACTGAATCCATTAATTTTTAAATATTATGATGTAAAATCACTAATTTTAAGTAACTTTGGTAAATTTTATAAATAATTTAATAGGCTATAAATTACAGAGCTTATATTTTATTCTTTTGCTAGTACAATAATTGAAAAATAGCTCCGACAGTTTTTGCACAATTATATAATTTACTTTTAATTAATTAGTATTTAAATATTAATTGTAATTATTGTAACTCAATTGTAGGTTCTTAACTAATAAAAGTTCAAAATAAGTCCTAAAAAGAAATTTTGTAAAAACAATTTCTAATCGAAATTCCAATATACAACCATAGGATATTCGGAGCTTTTTATAGCAGTTCTAACTCTTCACTTTATAAAAATAACTTTTATCTCACATTTCAGTCTTACTTATAATAGTTTAACAAATAATAAATATAGATTAATTATGTTTAATAGTATACTTAGTTACTTACATAGCTTTGATTGTTAGAGCATACCATTTCGAATCCTAAGTTGAAACAGTGCTAGAAATAAGCTTTTCATTTTGCAAAGAAGCGAAGACAAAAACCAAGGATTTTGAAAAAGCACATTTTCAAAATTATATAGGGTTTCTTACTGAGTATTTATAAAAATAAATGATAATAATATAATTTAGTTATTTAATTAATTTATTAATTATATGACTAATAGTGAAAAACTTAGAATATAACCCCAATGCACTCAAGAAAACCTGTTAATAAGTGCGAAATATGATGTTTGAGCTTCAATATTAACGTTTAATTTTGGAAAAACTTACACTGGTGAATAAGTTACTGTTTTATAAAAATATAAAAGTTTTATTTTTGAAGACCTAGTAGCCTTTTAATGGAAAAACCTAACTTCTACCAAAATTTCAAGACCCTTAGCTTGAAACGTTTAGAAGATATGTGAGGCCAAAAATTTTGCTAAAATTGAGTTTTGCTTAATGGTTAATTTTAGTACCGTATGGCAACCCTAAACATTTTTCTTTTAAAAATTTATTAAGTTTATGAAACCAGCTATCTTTTTCCGTTTTCAGATTGAAAATACACCTAACAGAACTCATGCTATAACTATTCAAAAATAGGGCTTTTTTCAACTTTGGGGGGCTGTAGCTCCATAACGGGTGGGGCTACAGAAAAAAATTCTTCCACGAAATTATTTTTTTAAAACTAAACTGTTAAAGTGTTCTTATTTCTGTTAATATTTCTTGAAAATTTTTTTTTTATTTTATATTTGAACACCTCCATTCCCGTGTTCAAATTTACGAAGTCGCTCTTTCTTTTGGCAAAAAGAGCATTCATACCGAATTTCATTAAAATCGATTGAGATTCCGAAACTCCTAGAATCCCTAGATCTCATCAAACTAGAATCAATTTATGAAAACACTATTCATGGGTGCTAAAAGTATATGTACCAATTTTGAGCTCATCTGACGGTTTCTCGAAAAATTTTATATTTTTGTATTGAAGCCTTCAGATCGCGTGGTTCCATTTGGCCCATCTGCGAAGTTTTTCTTTCTTTTGGCAAAAAAAGCATTCAAACCAAATTTCACCAAAATCGGTTAACATTTTCGCGAGTAATCGTGCTTTACAAACACACACACACATTTTCTGATTCATGTGTTTCCGATAAAATGGACCATCTATTTTTATTTAAGTATTCAATACACTTATAATAAACAAATACTCACATTGAAAATTAATTAATAAAAGCTCAAATCTCAATTTACTTATCATTTATTAATGATAAGTTAGTATGTGAAGATCTTAAATGATGACATCTTCTCATATTTTGCCTCATATAATATAAAATATATTTATTTCAGAATATTTTTTATCCAAATAATAAGTGTATTGATAATTTCAATAAAAATTTTTTTTCTTAAATACAATTAACAAATACGAGTACTTCAAATATTTCCATTTGTAATTATTATTAGCAAATACCTAGTCTTTTTACAATTCATTGATTTTTAATTTTCTTATCTGCAAAAAAAAATAATTATGAAATTGATAATAAAAATAAAAAAACAAAATTTATCAAAAAATTTGCTGTGCAATGATAAATAATTGTGCAAAAAAAATTTAATTAATTTTTTACGACATAGTTTAAATTTATTAATAAGTAATAAGTAATTAAAGTTTTGTTATTGATTTTTTGAATTGAATAATGTCATAATACTTATAAATAACCAATCTTGAGACTTTTAAAAGAATAGAATGTAAGTACTTAAATGATTAAAATTAAATACTATAAAATTTAAATAACAATGAATTTCGTTTATCTGACCTAGACTAAATTAAGATATTCATGTAGTTATTCATGTTCCACTTTCCGGAGATTGAACCGGAGAGGAACTATTTAGGTTCTTGAGTTATATTTAAAAGAGTAGTTATTATAGTGTTATAAATGATGGATATGTTAAATCTAATGGTTGATTTTATAGTACCTAGTAGTTTTAAATTTGATTTTAGAATATTCGGTGTATAACCATTAATGACTGAACAATTAAGTTTGTCAATCATTGCGTCGCTTGTTAAATTGTAAAATATTTCATAAAAAAGTTTACTTATTGAGATTTATTAGAAATTGTCAAGGAAGCCCATATATCCGAATAAATGAAAACTAAGTCAATCTTTATTAAGTACTACCTCACATTATATTCGTTATATCTAAACTCAAACTTACTCATACATAATTTAATTTAAATTTTATTACAATTTTTAATAAGATTGACATTTTTGAACATATTTACAAAATCTGCTGGTACTCGAAATCTATGGATCGAAAATTACTTTCAATTCATATCAGTTGAATTTGTCATATAATAATAAAGTACTTATATATCATCTTATAATTTTGTGTTTACTGAGTATTGGATAACTCAACTAATATATGGAGTTCAGTTATTTTCAAAATACTGTATTTAATAATGCAAACAAGTAATCCAACAGATGGTCCTAAGAATTTATGTAGAAAAAGAGTTTTAAATAATTTTATTTTAATAAATATAAATTACTAGCTAATACCCGGTGCGCGTTGCTGCGCCTCTCAATGGAGGTTTAATTGAAGTTGATGTTACTGCAAAAAGTTAATACAAAAATTACACGCGGCTTACACATGTAAATTTTAAAATGTATGAAAGCAATATTTTTAAAACGATTTTTCTGTACTTCAAAGCATTACAAACTACTTTCCAAAATTTGACGTAATTTACTTCCAAAAAATTTTTTTTGACCAAACGTAGGACCGACTGTTAAAAGACTCAACTCCATTTTCAATATAATTATAAAATATAAAATTTGAGGTCAACCGGTCAAATCGTTTCTAATTTAAAGAACTTCGTAAAATCGGACAAAATTTGGACCCAAAATTTTTTTTGACCAACCGTCGCCCCGACATGGGTTAACAAATTCCAAAACTGTTAATAGTGTCAACTCAATTCTCACAGGGGAGCACGTATACAAAATTTGAAGTCAATCGGTCAAACCCTTTTCATTTTAGAACAAAGAAGTTTAAATACTTGCACCACAGCCCAAACTTGGCGGCCCGTTAGAGCAAAATTTTTGGGCCACGATTTCTTTCCGTACCCAAAAACCTCTATATACAAATTTTCATGAAAATCGGCTGGGCAGTTTAGGAGTCTATTCGCTACATACAAACAAACAAACAAACAAACTTTCGCTTTTATATATATAAATAGCTAAAAATGAACTTGAATAAATTCTCTAGTTATTTTTTATTCCTAAAAGTTAAGATTTTTCTACTTGTATAATTTATATTAAATAATTACAAATTTTAGACTGAATTTTAAATCTTTAAGTACTTAATCAATAATTCTATGATTTTTCTCCGAACTCTTTCACTTAAAAAATCACATGTTCAAAAACTTGTCTTAAGAGGGTTAAGCTATCAATACGATATTAATAAAGTTATAACTTACGTGATTTGAATTAAAACTATCTCAGTTTATTTAAATTTCGAACTCAACAGCTCCTAAGTAGAGGATCTGGTGAAACTGGGCACATTATTTTATAGAGAAAGAGAACTAAAACTCTTTAAAATCGCGAATTCAAGTAGATCCTCGTTTCAGGAAAGCAATCGTTTTTAATTACATAGAATAGTTATAGGTAATAATAATTCAACATAGGTTTAACATTTAAACAAGTGGTGAAAAAAATCTAGGATTTTTAAAAAATGGAGTTCAGTTATTCCAAAACTGGCTTTTGTGGAAAAAATGAAAAACATTTTAACTCTTAAGTCCTAATAGTTCTTGAATCGGGAAGGCTACGAATTTTGTCTGTGTAAAAAATTATGCTGATTCTCAAGGATCGATATTCAAATTGCAGGTGTGTTAAATAGCTTATTTTCAATTTGTGGCCCTTTACAGCTCCTAAGAACTAAATGATGAGCCTCACAAAAGAATATATCTTATAGAATCTTGTTATAACATTTTAAATATGAGGCTTTTCTAGACTTCGACGGATTGTAGTTTGGTAATTATTTTACGATCTGTAGTATAGTTAATATTTAGTATCTTTATTTCAAACGGGGTAGAAGTTTTGTGCACATACCGACAGACACATTTTTACAAAATTTTATTTGAAAATGTTCGAAAAATCTTATATATAATTTATATTGTACTCAATTAAAATTAAAAGGTTGAAGCCATTACTTGATTATAATTATATTCTAAAGTATATAGTAACTCATTATTTTTTCAATTACTCTGTGATTTTCTGTAATTTCTAAGTGAATGATTCTTAGTTTCGTCATTATACCCGATGACTATTAGTTAAAAGGGTATACTTAATTTGCCATTACGTTTGTGACGCAAAGAAGGAAGGGGGGTAGATATATACTCAAGTATATTGATGGGTTCAGAATCGAAAAATAAATGGATTTAGCTATGTATGTCCGTCTGTTCGTCTGTCCGTTCGTTCGCACGATAACTCAAAAAAATAAAGGAGCTAGGATTTCACAAATTCGTTTTTATACAATAGCCGTTATCGCTATTTAAATCCAGCCATTTTGGTCCACGGGTTCGGGTAGCTGCCTTACAACTCTTTCTTTTATATGAGCATTACCCTTCACCTAATAAACCTGGATGTTTTAAATTTTTTCAATAGGAGTTAACTGGATGATATAATGATAATACGGTCATACGGGTATCCCAGAGTTGTCACAGTCTACTCTACTACACTATTCCTCGTTTTTCAAATGATTTTTTATTTTAGTTTTTTATAATTGTCATAAAATTAATAACTTTTGCTTGTGCAATTTTCATAATTGTCCGTTATTATTTTGCATAACAATGAAATTCAAATTTTTATGAAATAAAAGTTCTTATTTTTTTTATAATTGTTTACTCAAGTTATTAGTTATAATTGAAGAAATTCTTATTTTATTTTTAAATTTTTATAAAAGAAAATCGTTAACAGAAAAGAAAATTATAAATTTTTCTTTTAATAACTAACTAAAAAAAAAAAATCCATTTTCCATTTTAATTGTCAGATTCAGAATAAAAATAGAAAATAACTATTTATTGTTTTTGTTATCCTAGGACCTAGATATTGCGTACAAATAGTTAAGTTTTTAAAATATCTTGTTTCACTTGAAATAAGGATATTTTATATATTTAAGAATTTACCACCTACACATATATACTGCGTACTTATGAGTGTATTTATATATGGCGGAATATTTAAAAGTTTATACATAGTTTTATGTAAAATTTACCATATGTGGGTTCATATGTGAATATGTAGTTGATATTTAAATAGTTGGAATTTTTCAAAAATAAATTCAAAAATAAATTTTATTTCTTTTCGGTTCTTCGAATTCAATTAAAAAATATTTCTGTGTGATCCCTTTTTTTTATTATTTTATTGTGGGTCTTTGTTTATGGGACAAATTTCTTGCTAAAGGGCGCTTATTTTTAATTTGTATTTACATGCATCTTATCTATTGAATCAGCCAAATAATTTACCTAAAAATTGGAATTAAATTAAAATATTAAAAATAATTCTGGTATTATGAATTGTATTAATGGATTTTCGATAGTTCGATATAGTTGGTAAAATATCTATGGAACTCTTAAACTCATATAACATTTAACATCTAATCTAAGTTATTAGATGATGCAGGCATAGTTATTTAACGGCTGGGTGGAACTAGGGTCACACTGTCTAAGTTTTTACTTGAAGAGTTTGGGTTTATATTCAAGTAAAATGTGAAGAATTTGTATAAGGTTTTTAATTTTGTACCTTAAAGTGGCGTATTCAATAATTTATGTTTTCTAATTTTATTTAAAAATATAACTCACAGACATACAAATCACAATTAAAAAATTCTATCTAGCAATAGATCTAGCCTAGTTATAGTACTCTCATATCTCTCATAGCAGTTGTTGTATTTATATTTGGAATTTATTGTGTTAAATTTCAATAACAAGAATATTATATATCTAGTACCAGTCGTTTCAATATGTCCAAGTGTTGTCCAAACACATTTGGCTATAAAGTTTTCAAACAATATCAATAAAAATGTAGCAGAGCGTTTAACAAATTTATCTATTACTGAGCTTTTGCTATGGATTCGAGATTCTCATAATAGCTATAGTAATTAAGGTACTTTCACTTTGCTTGGCATAAGATTAATGCATTTTTATTTTTATATTATTCAATCAATTAGTAACCAATCTTTGCATTCGTAATATATTTTTTGTTACAACAAGTAAAAATAAATAAAAATTTTTTTTATGAAATAATTAAAGTTCTTTTACTTCTTATATAGTGGTAAAGACGCCGCCTTTCATGTAAAAAGTCTGGGGCTCAAACACCGTTCACATCATATTTAATAGAAAAATATCGTAAAATTGAATAATTATATCGTAATAGTGAATATCATAAAACAATATAACATTTAATATAACTATGTAAATATATAAATAACTCTTGTGAAGGATAACAGGTGGCGCACAAAATTAACATTACTGAATCCATAATCTTATACAACAGCTGCAGCCGAGTAATCAATGGCTTAGTGAATAAAACGATTAAAGAAAGTGAAGCCTAGTCTAAAAAGAATTGGTGAATGCCCTAAACTGCTCAAAGGAATAGAAAAGTAATAAAAAAAAAGTTCTTTAAGTATACTAAAACCCAATTTCACTTCTATAATGTACTTTCAATTTTACAACTAATTAACTTTTGATTTTATCCCTATTTTTACCGATATTAAATAAATTAATTAAATTTTTTTAATTTAATAATTAGAGGAAGAAAGAAAACTAATTACTTTTTATATTAGCAGGGAAAGATCTAAGATTAAATTTTATAAAATTATTTTTATAACCTCATTTTAAAATAATATGCACCTTTTGGGTAAAAATAATATAAAAAGTTTAAAAACTAAGTGTAGGTGAGGTGGAAAAATTAAAAATTATCTTAAGATATATAATAATTTTAAGATATTTAAATAATTTTTAATTTTATTAAGGTAAATTTGTTGTCATCTGCATTTGAAATAAATTAATTTTATACCCTGAAAATTTTATAGGAGTCAAAAGAGTTATAAAAGTTGATCATCTATTCTATTCTACTCTCAAATAATAATTTAATAGTTTTAAATAATTAAATTAAATCTCTTTTAAATTAAACTTACAACTCAATTAAAAATGTTGGTATCAAAATACTAATAAACCAAGTTTAGGACTACCAAGTTTTCAATAAGTACTGTTCAGATTTAAATTGTATTACTTCACTGTATGTCAATTATAAATTTAAATATAGTGTAACTACAGTCTAAAATAAAAGTAAGTACTCGTTTTTATATCCAAGTAAGCAGACATTGATATTTTATTTAACTTATATATTAAAATCTAAAGGGTTTTACAGTTTCACAGCAGCCATGCAGGTGCTATGATCAATCATTATAAATATAGAAGATTCGATTTTATTTTATTTTTTTGTTTTCGAAGGAATGGAAAGCTTGAAAGCTACCCATTGAAACTATGCGCTGTTTCTTTGGGTAGTGTGTAATTTTAACACAATAAAACCACACCCTTTTTTAACCAAATTCTACCTGTAGATAGAACCTTTGGTACAAATGTAAGGTTTAATTACAGGGATGAGGAAAGTAAAGGATTAATTGTGGAAGTTATTTGGAATTTCTGATTTAAGGGAGTTGGAGAAAATTGGATGGGATATCTTAAATTTGGTTAAATCGTAAATATATACATTATCAACTTTGGTGAAAACATTTGGTGGAATATGGTTCCATAAACGAGATGATAGTAGGTCATTTATAAATATTAGGAAAAGACTGGGGGATAAAACAGATCCCTGAGGGACACCAGCATTAATTTTAAAATCTTTGGATGAATATCCATCGTACGATTCGAAAGGAAATCTCCAATCCATTTAACAAAAACCCTACCTAGACCTAAAGCCCTGGATTTTGCCAATAAAGCATCATGCCAAACTCGATCGAAAGCTTTAGAAATATTAAAAGCCACAACATCAGACTCGACAGAATGGTGAATACTTATATTAAGCTTTTCGCACAGGTAGATCATGAGATCACCAATTGAGCGACGTGCTCTGAATCTGTTCCTATATATAAAAACGGGCTCTGAATCTAGATTCCTTATATAAAAAAATCAAATTCAAATTTGGTGTTAAAATGAATAGTTCAATCCACATGCAGATCCACTTACAATTTACAACAATTGTTGAAAAATAATTTGCATTGGGTGCAAATATAAATTTCAAAAATCAAATTCTATTGTAATAAATTATTATGAAAAATTGGGTAAAAAAACAATTTATCGATTCAGAGAATTTATTACAAGTATTAAATTATTAAATTTAATTAATTACTCTATATATATATATATAAATTTCAAATTTTACCTTTAAAAATGCGTGATATATTCTCAAAATTTCCTAAAATAGTAAATCCAATATATTTTTGTGGGTTATGTCCAATTATACTTTCATAATTGGTAATAATTTCATATGACACTAAAAATTAAATGGATTATCTCAGTGTTTTACTCATGTGAATTTTAATCCATATCAAATATATATATATGCATGTAATGTATATATATATATATATTTAATATAATTGAAAGTATTAGATATTTTAATATTCATATACGAGTACTTACACGTGTATCAATAGTGGCTTGTGGCTTCAAATTAAATTACAAGAAATTAATATATGTATTATTAATATAATATAGTAAAATTAAATAAACTAAATCATATATATATCTATATATATATATATATATATATATATATATATATATATATATGTAATTTAAATAGAAAGTTATATTTTTACCCTTTTATTAAAAGAAATAATTGAATTTTTAGGTTAAAAAATATGATTTCTATTAAAAATAAAATTTATGAATTTGAAACTAATGGATTGAGTGTAGATAGAATAGAATTGATTTCTTTATTGAGCAAACTTGTAGGGTGTGATGTCTCTTATATATTATAGTATAGTATTTTATCATTTTTCCCAGGGGTTGATATAAAGTATCTAAAACCATCCAGAATCACTATACGTGGTTCATCGGCGTACTTTTGTGCTTTTACAAACTAAAACTGAGCCAATCCCTAATTCATAAACTTAAGCAATATTGTACAGCAAGTGAACAGATGCTTAGGATATTGGAATTTAAGTACTAAGTAGGCCTAAATATGTGCTAGTTCCATCAAATAAAGTTGAAGTAAAAGAATTAAATTCAAGCTTTATTAGCTTCGTTAACTGGGTCATCTAAGCATATTCTTGAACTAAAATTATATAAAGAAATAATGTTGGAATTCCCATACACCTAAGATTTTATTCACTTTAAGTCGTCGAAGGTAATTTGAAACTGATTATTGTTAGGTTAAACAGATTAGGACCATAAGACTATATTTAAAGTATCTACTTTTTCTCCCGACATTGGAAATTCCGATGGTTCCCACCTATGGCAAAAGTACGCAGTTCCTTCGGATAGTTTGTGCCTTTAACCACAGGCCTTTAAAACGAAACTTTTGAACGAGGTCTTCTATACTGATGTATATTATGGTTTAAGGATGAGATAGGAAAGAAAAATAGGATAATGGATCATTAAAAAAAATGGGAAAATTTAGGGGAAATTAAAAATGAAAATGCTGATGTTCTTCTTAAACTTAACCTAGGCGTACACATATGAACTACCAATTTAATGGAACACAGGGGTGGAATACGGTTTCATATTTTGAGAATCAATTTTAATTCTATCCATTTAAGGCATTTGTTAGTACGATATGTAAATGCCATAAGGGGCTCAAGTTTAAAATCTGTCTGTCTTAAGTTTTCAGGCGTTGTAACAGAACATCATTTCAAGTTTATTAGTAAAATTTAGGTGCAGCATTGCCTCAAACCTCTCCCTCTCTCTTCTGATATTTCTTTAGAACTATTATAAAACTTGTACAAAAATAATATAAGTATTATTTAAATTTTTACAACTAAACTAAAATTGTAGGTAAGTATCCAAAAAATTTTCTATGAAAAACTTAAATTTTCATTTCAAAAAGAAAATTTATAATCTTGCGACAACTGATAAATAACATTCTCTTTAATTTTAATTTTTTCTCATTTATTTTCATCTATATATCACTTTCTCTGTCTTTTAATTTAATACATAACAATGTGCAATATATTATGTATATATAATAATATATATGTTTGTATATACAAATTGCTTTATGCTTTCATTTCCATTATTTTGTTCCATCCCGGCATTTTTTTTTTCTTTTATTATTGTCCTTATGTATAAAAAATGAACGCTGTCAGACCACTTGACCTTGATGAGTAGGTGAATTTTTATATATGTATATATATATTTCTTATTCCTTCATTACATCCCTCTCTGTCTTTTGAAGTTTTTTTTTTCACACTTTCATGTTGTGCGTTTTTATAAGAAGCAGTTAATAACTGCTTTAATTTCATAAGATGGATATTATGTTTTTTTTAGACTCGGATATATTATACTACGTGTGTGTGTGAAAATCCTTAATTTTTTTTTAGTGAAATATTAACGGTAAAAAAATTAAGGATTCTTTAAGTTGATATGAGTATAAGAACGAAATATTTAAATTAAAGAGAAAACAAAGCAAAACAAAAAGCTGAGTTGAAATGTAAATTTATCGACTTATCAAGATTTAACTGACTACCAACTTAATCACCACCTATGTCACCACCACCACTAAAAAAACCTAATTTAACTCTATATATGTATGTTTATTCTCGCATGAATGTAGTTCAAAGGGTATACAAAATTTTCCATTTCGTTTATGACGTTGTAAAAAAGAGTGGAGAAAAGAGGGGGGTAGATAGATAGAACTCGGATCAGAGTATGGATCGGATCAGAATCGAAAAGTGAGTTGATAAAGTTGCACGATAGCTCAAAAATTAAATTTTCACATAGAATTCCGAAATTTTCACAAAATGTTTTTCTTTTTACAAGATCCCTCCTTGGTATTGAAGTTTAGCTCGTTTGCTCTATGGGTTCGAGGACCTTCTAAACAACTTCTTATTTTCTAGAAATATAATATAGGAACATAACGCTATATTTAATAAAGCCATGGGTATCTGAAACTTTACTAAAACTATAGTTAAATAGGATAATCGCGGTTATCCTAGAGTTGACACGGTTTACTCTATCCCCTTTCTCGTTTTTAATATTTTCTCTTTCTTTCTTTTCGATTTGGAATATCAAATAGGTTATCAAAGTTGCGTGTCTTATAATCTTGATATTTTGATTATATTATATATGTATATGAAAAACAAGAAGTTTTTTTACATGTTGTTTGGAATTGTCTTCCGTTTTTACAATAAAATGCTTTAAAAACCTTTCATTAAATTCTGATTTCTTAAAGTAATAGGGGATCTATATTCTTTTATATGTGTTTAAAAGTTGCCAATTTCATTAAAATTTGTATACATAATTAACTAATCTTAAAGAGAACTGATTAATAATTTAAAGTTATTATAAATGTCAATAGCATTCTATAAGATAAGTAATTTTGATTCCAAAGACTTGTTTAATTCGTTTCAAATCTCTCTATTTTAATTTGATTAGTTTAGTAGAACTATTTCAGATTTTTTTCAGGTATTTTATATAACGATACTCATTTTTATGAATTTATAATCAAAATGGGTTTGTTTTTCCGTCTAAAGGAACGACCGGATTAAAACTTCAGGTATCCAGAGTACTAAGCCCCTCATTAATTTGAGATTACTATCCTATTCGCTAATAAAACCTCTATCCGTAATAAATAATGGGATATACCTGAGTTTTTAAATTTTTTAAACCTGTAAAATACTGGGCTTAAACCATTTTTTGGCTTCAGCTAGTAAGGCCATTGCTTTGTTAAAAGAATGCAAAAATAATCATTTAACATCAAAAAGTCAACAAATTATTATAAAATCGGCTATACCTTTAAGAAAGAAGTTTCTGATCGAAGGAAGCCTCATCTCTTGGAGCATCAAAAATTTGTACACTAAATTTGAAGCTAAAAGCTTTAAAGCATAAAAACTTCATCTAAAACGTATACATTTTCATCAAACACTCAATCATAAATTAAATATTCAGAAAGTGTTTTTTTTTTTGAATTTTCCAATGAAAATTAGCTTACACTTCAAAAAGTAACGGTATTTCCCCAAGTTAAATTTTTTAAAGTTAGAGCTTCCTGTCTAATAAGAAAAGTATCGGAATCTCTTCTATTATCTATTCTTTTCTATACTTTTATTATTTGAACATGTTTCTAGTTCACGAAGACCAAAAAATTAACTTTTTAAAACTTGTACCACACATATCGATATACTTTTTCGATTTTATTTATCAAATCAGATGCTTATCTTTTTTTTCCATTACTTTCATTAAAAAAAAACAAAAGCAACAAAATTAAATAAAAATCGATTCCTATTAAACGCTTATTTCAACAGCGTTTTTACTAGTTTAATCATTAATTTGAAAAGCTTTTCCAATTTTCCTCTTTACATTCCTCTTCATACATCAAGGAGATCAATGACGGCAAAACATTGGATAATAACTGTTTTTTAAAGTACACAATATATTATATTATATAATATGATATAAAAAAAAGGACGACATTTTGTCGTCGTCTTTATTATAAAACTTTTTTTCTTATTTATTTTTTTTTAATAATAAGAACAATAGCAACAATAAAAACAATAGAATGAAAAGAGACAAGAACAATAACAAAATAAAAAAAAAAACCAACTGAGTAATAGTCGTCAATTCAAGGATTATTATTGTCATAATTTTTGAATCCTATACAGAGTTGATTTCTTCTCTTTCTCACTTCAACTAAATTTTTTTTTCTATGCACAAGCAATTTGCCTACCCCGGTAAGCACAGCCTTATTAAAAATTCATCTGGTGTTTGTGATAGTGGTGTGGTAGTGATGGTGGTGACTGGTGTTAGAAAAAAAAATCACATTGTGTTGAAGATTTTATATGTGTTTTTTTTCGATATAAGTATTTGTTTCTTAAGAAAATTATAAGTAGGTCTGACAATTTCGAATAAAATAATAGAAAAAAAAACAAAGAAAGAAAGAGATAGCATATAATGATAAAAGAAAGAATTGAAATTGCAAACTTCAAAAGAAATAAAATTTGATTCAATTTTATACTTTAATTTTGCAATTTCGAAACATCAAACAAATTGAATATTTTTTATTCCTATCTCGTAAGAAAGAGATAGTATGATAAACGAGGAAGATTATAGTTGCCCTTGTCAACTTTTAGATACCCGTGCATACCCACTATGGTGTATAAAATAAACCGTAATTTACTTCTCTTATACATTTAACTCATTACCCCATAATTTTGACGTAAAAAAAAAAAAAAAAATTAACAAAAAAAAAAAAAAGTCACAAAACAAAAAACAAAATTTTCATTCATTGTCCCATAACTTTAGCTTAAAAAAAAAAAAAAAAATTAACAAAAAAAAAAAAAATCACAAAAAAAAAAAAAAAAGTTTTCATTCATTGTCCCATAACTTAAGCTTAAAAAAAAAAAAAAAAAATAAAAAAAAAAAAAAACAACAAAGAAAAAAAAAACAAAAATCAAGTGATGTCCAACTTTGCCAAGTAACTTGCCCTATTAATTTACTTGCCCAATTTTAATTTTAACCTTGTAGCTTTATTAGATTCACAGTTATTGAATCGAAAACTTTGTATGGCAGCCCTCCGAAAATGGGGCCCTAACATTTTGAAACTTCATATAAGTGCTCGATTCATTATATAACTAACCGTGTGTAGTTTTCAGCCTCGTAGTATAATTAGTTTTGAAGAAATTCATATTGGTGCAAAGAAGTTGTATGGCAGCCCCCCATAAATGGGGCCCTAACATGTTGAAACTTCATATAAGTGCTCGATTCATTATATAACTAACCGTGTGTAATTTTCATCCGCGTAGTATAATTAGTTTTGAAGAAATTCATATTGGTGCAAGGAAGTTGTATGGCAGCCCCCCGAAAATGGGGCCCTAACATTTTGAAACTTCATATAAGTGCCGGAGTCAATATAAAACTAACCGTGTGTAATTTTCATCCCCGTAGTATAAATAGTTTTGAAGAAATTCATATTGGTGCAAAAAAGTTGTATGGCAGCTCCCCGAAGCCTTGGTCCGATTTTAACCAAAAACAATAGGGAACCTAGAAATTGTCTAAAAATGACTTTGTGTGAATTTCAAGACTCTAGCCCTTTTAGTTTTTGAGTTATCGTGATGACACACGGACGGACGGACGGACGGACGGACGGACAGACACACATAGCTAGATCGACTAATTTTTCGATTCTGAGCCGATACGTACCCTTGACACTATATCTAGCTCGTCTAGATCGATGCGTTACAAACGGAGGAGCAAATCTAATATACCCGATGTTCATATATATATGCACGGGTATAAAAATGAAAGGAGAAAAAGACATAGACAAAGACTTGTTCAGGAAAAAAACATTAAAGAAAATTTTCAAGAATTCAACAAAAACTGTTAAATAAAATAAAAATATATTTAATTAAATTAATTTAATTGAATTGAATATTTGGTGTTTGAATTGATTTATATAAAAATCCCTAAAAATAAAAGTGGGGTCCATTAAAGAATAAATAAGTTCAATAGGAAGATTCTTCTTCTTTAAAAAAAAAAAACTTTATTGACAAAATTAAGTAGAGTACCTATATAGAGATCATCTTTCAGTTCATAAGTTTTGTTGAAAATGTAAGTTTCGAAATTTCTCTTTTGTTAAATTTCAATGAAGTGGAATTAATTTTGTTCAGAAAAAAAAATTCGAATTTCGAAGTTCTTTAGAAACTATTATTTAAGTTTATTTAATTAAGTATAGTATAAGAAAATCTTCGAAGTGATTCGAAATCTATTGATTTGGAAAAACATGTGTACTATAAGTTATAAATAACCTTAATATTATTTCAAATGTTCTTTGAAATCAATTTCTAAATTGGAATTAAAACGGTTTTTATCAGATCTGTTGAATTTGATAGTTTTTGATTTTATATATATAGGGTTTTTGGGGAAACTAAGTTACTAGTTTCTTTAATAGTTAGTATGTCGTTAAACCTTAAATTTTTATTGGATATACTTCCACTCAAAGGAATTAATTCCAACTCTATAAGTATTTAACTAGAGTGAAATTTTGTTGCAAATAACTATGATTTGTGTAGATCTAATCTTTCAAGTATATTTAACGTGAGACAAAATTTATTAATATCAAAACTATGGCTGTATCATAAAAGTCCACATAACCCAGAACGACAAAAGTTCCCTCAATTTGTTTGAAACTTCAGCGACTTCTTGTGTATGTAAAATGTCCTCAAAATTAGAGAAATTGAAGGTTTTTATCGATTATTTAATTATTTTATAACAATTACATTTTTGGGACTCTTTGCATATGAAAAAATTTCTCAAAATATTAAAAAACTAATTTAAAAAAAAAAGTTCTTAAAAGTATTTTTCTGGGGTAGCTATATGACAGTTAGATACAGTTGGTTGTGCGGAAACTTTGAACTTTTCTAAACCAAGCTTAGTTTTCGATGAAAAATTGGTTCTTTGGAAATTGAAAACTGGTAGTTAACACTTTTTCCGTGGAATATTGAAACAAATATGGGTTTTTCTACTGTAACTGCCATCCTCAGAACTCCGCTTAACAAATTATTGGAATCCTGACTTTGTATCCAAGTTTTAAAACCCAGCTAATTTTTTTTCTTAAAAAAAATTTTCCAAAAACTTTTACTTTGTGCCTAAGTCTGACCTTATATTGAGGATTTTCCAGCTCCTTAGGCCTTTCAATCTTCTCATTGTCTTTTCCCATGATTATTCCAATTGTGACTCTTCTATCGCAATCAACTTATATATCCCAAATTAGATAATTACAGTTTTTTTGACTCAGAGTGGTGGGTCACAACTCTCTTATACAGTACTCAGCTAAAGGGTTATTATTAGTAATATTAAAACAAATAATGGTTTTACTTATATAACATCAATAATGGGTACGAATATATACAGACTTTTGTGAACTAAGTATAATACCAAAAATAATTAGCACACATTTATGAGTTGGATTTGAAATCAGGGCTATTCTCTTTTTCCAAAATTAAGTAAACAACAATAATTTTACATATAAACTACATTTTCAAAGGCTATTTTGAAAAAAAGGGCAATCCTGATTTTTTAACCAAAGTCTCGCATATTTTACTTATATATTTTTATATATTATTATACTAAAATCATAAAGATCTGAAAAGACTTTCAGAAATTATTTCAAAATAAATTTCGACTTAAATATATTAGTTAACGTATACACTCAATCACACAGTTTTAGTTATATGACATTATAACTGCCATTTAAAATTAGTAAAGGAAGTTATAAGTAAATCTTCCGAAAAAAACTTATGCACTTGTCAAGGGACTTATGTCTGACGTAAATATTTTCAAAGTGTGTCTAAGGTCCCACTAAATAAGTCAAAAGTCCCTAAAGTTTTTTTTCCTCCTAAAGGACTTATGACCCTGCACCATTAGAGCCAGTGCTCTTTTGCAACATTGAAATTTTAAAAATTTACGAAATTAAATTTAGTTACTACTTTTTTTAATTATAATTTCAAATTGTTAGTTTAAATATTATTTTATTCAATTATTAATTCCAATTTTTTGAATTTTGTATTTTCAATACTTAATTAAAACCAAATAATAACAGTGACATGACAAATATAGTAATCATAAAGTTTTTGTTGACTTTTTGTATTTCAAGATTGGCTTGTTGACTTCTTTTGTTATTTCAATTTGTTATTTTTTTTCTTATTACAAATAAAATTAATTAAAATCTTTTCTATTCCAATTTTGTTTTTTGAAGTTTGTTTTGTTTTTATTTTGTTTTATTTTAAAATTAGCGACACTAAACTTGAGAAAAACAAAAAAATTAAATTTTAAATAAGCGCTAATTAAGTAAAACTGTAGCGAATAAAAAAAAACTAAAAAACAAAAAAATAAAAAAACACGACAATTATAATAAGAAAACAGTAAAACAAATAATAAGTAGTCATGGTTGAGATTTTGTGTACATTTTAATTTCTCCACTAGGGGGTTAAAGTTTTTTTTTTTGAAATACAAAATAAGAAAGTAAAATAAAAGAATTAAAATTATAAATTAAAATGCAATTTCATGCTATTTCTTATGAGATTTTTAAAAAAAAAACTTTCTGCAACAAAGTTAATACAATGCAGAATTAAAAGAAGTTCAGTGGGGTTTGAAAACTTTCACAAAGTAGCCTGTAATAGACTTTATTCCAGTTAATTTCTAGAATATCTTACTGGGAATACAGATCACATATTGTTTGTAAATTTTGTATATATTGCTAAAAAAGCTCTAGCAAACCTGAAAGCCGTTAGAGACCTAACGCTTTTTCTAAATTCTTGAAATTGCGAATTAGTAAAGGAAAGTTAAGGAATTGCGATTAGAATAATGAAGTCATGTAAGATAAAAGGGAATATTTGTGGGGATATTACGGAGAAAGATGTTAATATTCTGCTTAAATTTAATTAAGTCGTAAACATACGAATTACAAGTTTTAGGGAACTCATTGGTTGGAATATGGTTCCATAATATCGACGTTCGCCCAATAAAAGAATTTCTATAAGTCATGTTACGCCATTTTTACAATTCAACGCAGTTGAAGTTAGCATCCGTTGCACTTCTTGTTTCGAGTTGAAAAACTTTGACTGGAGGGCATTAATTGTTTTAATTCTTTGAACAGGTGTTCGTCCCTGCTAGGTATCTATAAAGCCGGGTAAGTTAACAGACTATGCGCCTATGGCTAAGAGGGGAGAGCGTTGAGGTATCTTTGGGTCACTTATAAGACAAATAGCTCTGTTTTACACTTTATCAAGATATTGCATCGTCGATTGGGGAACATCAGCCCAAATTAGTGCATTACTTACTTAGTGCTTAATTTATTTATAGAATAATTTTGAAAAATACCAAACAACCCTTTACTAACTTATTAATATTTAAGTACCAATTTTTATTTATAATTTAATAAAACAACCTTATAAATAACATTATGAATATATTTTTTTAAAGATTAAAGTTTATATCGGGTCAAAAGATATTCAAGATAAAAAAAATAGTTACAGTAGTAGTGATAATTGAATTTAATTAGACTTAATTAAATATTAAAATTTTAATAGTGAATCGGGACAGTAATTTTTTTCTAAACTTTAAAAAAGTTAAGAACTTGTTGTTTTAAAAAAAAACATTTCAGCTATTAAGTAATTAACATTATTATATCAATTATAAAGTAATACAAGAATCAGCGATATTATAATAAATGAAATTAATTTACTCACTATCTGTTTTTTAATTGATAAACTGATTTCTAATAAAGCAAGAGGGAATGAGGGTTAGGGAAATTAGAATGTAGTATTTTTATAGAACCTAGTTATACTTGTACTTAAGTTGTATTACAAAACATGACAGGTTAGGAAATTAGAAAATTTGTAGTCATAGAATAGAGATAACCTATGCATATATTATATAAAAATTCCCTCCCTTTCCCAGTTAAATATTGTTATTCAAACAGGGGCCATTTCAAACTAGATTGAGCCATTTCAACACTCTCTTACTCAGAGTGATTAAGAATACGTATGTACCACCTTCGGCTCTCAATGCCTCTTAATCATTCTGCAATTTTCAATTAAAGTTGGTAACCATGGAAACATATCATGTCCAAACCATGAGACTTATTGTTTTTTCACTTTCAATTAAAATTTGTAACCATGGTAACATGCTAAAAACAAAATTTTTAAAATAATTTAATTTCGCAAATAATAACCCTCACAAGTCATAATACTTTAATTTGTTTAGACATTTCTTTTCAACTCATTATAAGTTTCCTTTTTGGCAGAGTTTTTTTTACCATTTTCACAGAAAGTTTTTCAATTGTTCATCCATTTTTAGTTTTCCCTACATTTTTCCAACCTCTTAAGTCAAGAAAAATGAAAACTTTTGTAAAAAAAGATGAATAAAATAAAATTTTCCAAAAAAAGGGTCAGTTTTTTTTTTTTTGGCTTAGTTAAACCACTATTTAAAAAAAAAAATTGCCACTAAAACTCTCACTAAAACACAAAATAAAAAACTTTTTTAATATTTAAGTGAAACAGAAGCACAAAATGAAACAAAAAACAGGAAAAAGCAGGTTAAAAAGTGCCCTCTAGAATACAAAATAGAGCTCTTTTGTGAAAAAAATATACAAATTATATAGAAACCAAAAAAACTAATGGTTGATCAGGATCTGCTTATTGTGCATGTTTTTTTAATATACTGCACAAAAAAGGAGGGGGGGACGAAGAATTACACGGAGTAAAAAGCAAAAAATAAATTGAAATAAAAAAAAATGAGGAAATAATTGTCCTTAAAAATTCAATAAAAAATTTCATTTTACTTATTTTTGAATTTTTTCAAAAGTCAGCGCAACAAACTACAAAACAACAAGACCAACAAAATACTAAAAAAAAAAGCAATATTACCACATATTTCAATAAAGTTTACAACAACTTCAAGGACATTTTGTGGGGAAGGCCAAAATATAAAAATTTTTGTTTTCTACTGTTGCAATTTTAAGGTAGCGGTATTTTAAAAGTACAAAATAAGGATAAGTTAAAAATTGTAACGTAGATTCAGTTGCCTTGCAATTATAATGTCAATGTTGAAATAAAATAATTTTTAAATTAACTATAAAGTGCAGGGGTATGCAGAGTGTGCCGAGTGGGCCAATATCGTAAACTTAAATTAATATTATGTTCTAAAAACAAGTGCTAATCAACCCATCTTTTACACTGAATGCAGCCGTATTTATTAATTACAGTTGTTCGGTGTTCTTTTCTTAAGGTAAGACCCAACAATTCCTAGAAGGCAATTCCAAGATCCAACAATTCCTAAATTTAATTAATCAGATCCGATAATTAGTACTTACATCATAGTTCATTAAAAGGTCTTTATTTGTAGTCCGCTGATCGGTTTTGCAATTCAAATTGTGCACTGTTCTACCAAGCGCTAATCAACATTGGCATTACTGTTCAACCAATCTTTTACAGCCATTTGGTGTAGACGTTTATCATGAATTACCAGATGTCCAACTTTATTATTCTATAAAGCTATGCTTATATAAAATAAAGGAGTTCAATGATAGCTAAACACTCAAACCTATTGAGCAAAATGGGCTTAATTTCAATAACAAAAACCGATACTGTAGAAAAACGCTGTTAAGCTCCTTTAATTTTTCAGCTTTTGTACGGGCAGACGGGCACACGTACCTAGATATAGACTGACTTTTCTAATCTGACCCGATCCATACACTTGACTCCATATATATATCCGCCCTCCTTTTTACCATATAATTATGGTAATCATATAATTATGGTTTATCATATAATTATGACAAACAAACAGACGGACAATCAATACTATTCTATTAAAATAATATTCATTCATTTAAAAAGGAGAGTTGCAAAAAAATTTATTAAAGCCAATTTTATTAAAAAAAAGAAAAAAAAACTTAAATAAAATATTTATCAAGAACATTTTATTAGAATACTTTTGACTTGGATCGAAAAAAAATTGTAAAAAAAAAAGAAAAATAAAAAATTGGAATTTGGAATGTCTAATGGTTGCTTAAAAATTGTTCTTTAATGTGTCTTAAATTTCCTTCGTAAAGTAAATACGAAAATTGAAACAAAAAACTCAAAAAAAAGTTTTATTTTAATCTTAAGAGATTGGGATGGATGGGATGATAATAAAAAAAATATAAAGAACAAATAGTAGAGGATAAAGTGAGATGAATGTACTCATATATGTGTTGCATAGATTCAATCGATTTCTGGAGTAAATTATTTTAGTTATCTTCCTTAGAGCTAATACTAAATTTAAGAATTTGATAGAAGTAGTTTGTCTCTTATAAAATAAAATTTTGAGGAAAGTTTCTCTGGATGATCAAGACATTTATTAAATCAGAATGTATATTCGAAATGCAGCTAACATTATTTAAATCTATGACCAAAATAAGCGAAAGCTGTGGCCGAGGTTAGAGATTCTCAAAGCACATGCCCCAGCTCTAACTATTGTAATTTGAGAAAATTATTCTATTTTTTTAACCCCTTTACTGAACGATTGTTTAAAGTGGGTACAATAAGCACAAAGCATCATTTAAAGCTATTACAACTTCCTCTATAAAATATAATTACTTTTTGTTTTAGTACTTACAAAGAGCAGAACTACAACATTCAGCCCTGAATGACTGCAAAAGATTTTTTGGGTATGTTTCTAGTGTTCGACTTAAACCCAACCAACATTTTTGAAAGGCACTTGTTTTAATTAAACTCTAGGATCAGTTAAG
Organism: Dolichopus griseipennis; assembly: GCA_963082915.1. Taxonomy (NCBI): domain Eukaryota; kingdom Metazoa; phylum Arthropoda; class Insecta; order Diptera; family Dolichopodidae; genus Dolichopus; species Dolichopus griseipennis. Next base: position 358,933,607 of record OY720441.1, read on the forward strand.
GTTACATTGACTCTAGAACAAGAAAGAAGCCCGTTGCTTAAATTTGTATTCTTGTATTATATAGTATAGAAATATTGTACCGTAATATTTCGAAGAAATAGGTAAATATACCACTTAAACTTAACTATAAAGTGCTCGTATGACGTACTTTCTTTTTGAGGATAGATGAGTTATCAAATCATTTCATATATCCCATAGATTTGGAAACGTACAACCATTCACTTTTATACTTGTACTTCAACAACAGAAAAAGTTAGTTTAATTTGGCTAGAGGTTTCGATTTGCTCATTTAAAAATAGTAATTAACTTATTCATTTATAATGAACTAAAGAAAACTCAAATTTAGACATATTATCAAAATTAATGGAACCATAGACTAGAAGGAACAAACCCAAACTTGATCGAGTTCAAATATTAAGCAGGTTCAATTGTTGAGCGAAATCCATGCACCTACAGGTTAAGCGAACTCAAATTAGCGGGTTGTAAGATTAGCGACTCAAAGTTGAGTGGATATATGAGTTGAGCGCAATTCAAAATCGTCAACTTACTCAAAATTTGAGTAGAGCGATTTGTTAAGTTAAAATTAGCGATTTGTAAAACTCTGTTTATAACCAAAGTTCAGCTAAACAACAACATATTGAGCAAAAGTCAAAGTTCATAGGATAAAATATTCTCAATTTATGGATTTCATTCTATTTTTTTAGCTTAATACTTTGAATATAAAAGTGTCCCCCTTCCACACTTAAAAAAATACTCAATTTATAAACTCAAAATTTTTTAACCGTCCTCCAATTCTAATAATAACATATTAAAATCAATATATAATTACAATTCCATTGCCAACTAAAATTTTACAAAATTTTTATCATCTTTATTTTCAATTCCTCAATATCATAAATCTCCAATCTCCAAACTTCAATTTATTGAAATTTCACAGTAATAGTGTTGGCAATGTAAATTACCTTTTTTGCAAAAAAAAAAAAAAAAAAAACCAAATTGGAATTGAAATTGATAAAATCATCTTGAAAAGAAATTAAAGTACTCGAGTCTTGAATTCAGAAAAAGTTTTATTAAAAAAAAAAACTTCTTCTGTCCCTTGCTTTCCTTATCTCCTCACAACTGTGAGTTGTTTAAAAATTCATAGTTGTTTTTGCCAAAAAAAAAATTAAAGTAGAAAAGCACAAAATAAATGAAAAAAATTTAAGATAACAAGGAAGACCATAAAAAGGAGCAATGAGATCTATTCAATTTTTGTTATTTCTATACTTATTTCATGAATCTATAACACAGGAATAACACAAAATCAAGAAGAGAAGAAGAAGAAGAAGGAGCCCAAAAAATTCATAAAATAAAAAAAAATTTATTGAATTCTGTTAAAAAAAGTATCCTATTTTTTTTTATTCTGTTGTCTTCTGATTTTTATTACCTATTGCTGGAATTGTAGTACAATTTTCTAGTTTCCTATATTGGAATTGTTATACTTTGTATATATATATATATATATATATTTTAATGTAGTATTCGTATATATATATACAAAACTGCAGAATACAGACAGACGTATAAAAAATGAATTTAGAAAAATGAAACAACAACAACAACAAAATTACACAAAAACAAGAAAAAAAAATCCAATACTTAGTTACAGTGGGTGGAATACACGAAAGGACACGCGCCACTGGAAAACAGTTATTTTGTATATCAAATAAATTTGTTATTGTTTCTGTTTTCAAGTCTTCAAAGTTTTTTGCAGAATATCAAAAAAATGGAAAAAACAGTTATTTTTTTTTATTTCTGTAACAAATTTTCTGACTCCTTTCATTATATATTTCTTTCTCTTTCTTTTACAATAATTTCCTATTTTTTTAAAGTATTTTTGAATATATAGTGAACATCTTTAATCAAAAAAAAAAAAAAAACAAAAATAACAAAAAAAAACCATATGATTCCTGTAAATATGCAATAATAATAACAAAATAAAAAAAAAAAAAATAGTTTTACAGATGGCGTGGTGGTGCTTCTCTTTAATAACTTTTCATTTTAAAGTGAAAATTATATACAGTTTTTTTTTTTAAATTAATTGAAAGTTGATGTATATATATATATTAGATATGTATGGGTGTATAAAATTTGTATAGAGAAAATGTATAAAAAATTTTCAGGAAAATTTATACGTATAAAAAAAAATGAAAAAGCGAATGTTAAGGAACAACATATGATTATAATAGTAAAATATACAATTTAAAAATGGCAACGGATGTATTGCAAGTTTTTTGATGTAATGAAATGAAAAAAAAAAAAAAAAAAAAATTGAAAAGGAAAAAATATTTTAAATTGGTTTAAATTAAAAAAAAAAAAAAGTTTTTTGAAAAGTACAATACAAAATACCAACTGAAATTAAATTAGAAATAAAATTTTAGATTAAAGGTAGTTATTCCATGTGTATTTTAAAAACTTTTAATTTCGTTGAAAGCGACCAAATTTAAAGCTTTAAACTTTTTTTTTATTATTGTGCACCAAAAAGGTGCAAAAATTGGGTTACATAAAGTAATTGATGACAACTTGAAAAAGTTATTAGGCCTTGTTTTGAATTTTTTTAAATTTTAGAAATTATAATTGAATTTTGAGAGATTTAACTTTTATAGTAGATACACTGTTTCATCAATTTCTTTGTCGCAACAAAATGTGGTACATAGTAAAAATATATTGAATTGCTTTGTAGGATCCTGACAATGTTCGATTTTTTTTAAGTGCTAACTGTTCAACTGTTAGGCTAATAAGCCTGGTCTATACCAAAAAATAGAACTTGGAAGAAGGGGTCATATTGTATTGTTGTTATTAGAATTGATCTTAATGAATTCCACGTACAATGGAATCTGTGAATTATATTATTAAAATTAAATTATTTTAATTTACCAGTGGCGCGTGTCCTTATTATTAATATATTAGTTAGTTTATTATTTTTTAATTAATTTTTTTATTAAAATCGTATTAATAATAATTAATTCTTGATTTAACTATTAATTTTAACCCAATGACGTATGGTAGCTGAGTCGAGTCGAAAACCACCTAAAAACTATAACTGCGATTCGAACGCAGGTCTTTCAAATGAAAAGTTGGCACTTTAACCATTCTACCACCTAGCCATTAGTAGATTTAATTTCTTAAAAATCTTAGAAATAGTTACTCAATGGAAAAGCCTGTTTATCGTAATCTTGTTTTTTTTAAAAATTCGGATATGCCTTCCCCAAACATAAGTTAAACAAGGTTTTTAAGCCCCTAATTGGTATTTTACCCAAAAATCCCTCTTTATTTATATAAATTGTAATTGGTGTAGAAAAACATATTCAGTAGGCCCATAACTTTGATAATAAAAAACATTAGATTTTCAACAATGATGAAATTTTAAAAACTGGATGACGGTAAAGCAGTTTTCGTAGCCCTCCAAACTGTGTGATTTAATTTTCACAATATAATCCAATAACTACTTAAGTAATACTTATTATTATTGTAAATAATTAACTGTATATGGTCGATTGCAAAATTTTTAAAGATTGATATTTTAAGTTGAATAGTAGAATATGAATATTGCCAACTCTCTCATACAAAATTTCTTCAGACGGCAATTAGCATTTCTCGGACAGTCATTAGCTTTGAGTATAAAACATTTAAATAATTAAATAATAAGTAACTACTTATTTAGATTTGTTTGTAATACTTAATCCTTTTTTAAGGTATTGTTTGGTGGCATCTACCTTTAAGATTTTCTTTGATGTCACATTTTAATTAACTAATTGTTTATTGTTTAAAGTATTTTTATCTTAAATTGTCATAAATCGGGATTAAACATAACAGTGGGCAGATTATATTTACTATACTTTTATATATATATATATATAATATCCTAGTAGTTATTGTATAAGGTTTAATGATAAATTTTCATTAAAACAAATACAAGAAGTACTAATTAATATTCACAAACATATATTTAATAAAATGGTATACAATTCCATTATTATTCTAATTATAACGGTATTTGTTAATCCTTAAAACTGTAATCCTTTTGTCATTGTTTAAATTTATACATTATTATTGTTGACTATATAAAGTAAAATGGATTAAAAATTTTGTTACCTTAATTTTCAGATAAACTTGTATTTGAATGGAGTTTTCTTACACCTGGTATCGTTTTGTTGGATGGATTTGAATAGATAAATATTTTCCACTAACACTTCGATATGAATCTTAAATCTATATTTATTTACATTTTAATTTATTCGTAATAGTTCAAATACGCATCAATTTCATTTTAATCCTAATACAAGAGGGGCAATAAAATTGTTCGATTATCCTTGAATGTCCTTTAATATTATCTCCAATAATTTTACATTTGCTTTTATCTTTCAGATTTATGTGGTGCATGTAAATCGTATCTGTTTATCAGTTTATATAAATGTCAGATAAAATAGTAAATTAGTATTAAACTAGTTTGCGTTAAGATTAAAAATGGAAATTTTATAGTGAATCAGGTGGAATCATAATAAATTTGATGTGAATGTATGGATATTTGAGGTATATACCAGCATTTTAAGAATTATAACGGATTCATTAGATATCTAAGGATATCCTTTTTAGTATTGGACAATTCCATATGGAGCAAATCTTGCCTGGGATCTCAATTCTTCTAGTAAAAGTTTCATTAGTTTTAGGAGCTGGTTGTAATAAAGCCTGCGCAAGAAAGCCTAACTGGGCTTATTTCTAAATTAAATTGACCAAAATTACGTGTTAGGTTTTGTTTCTTATTCTAATAGAAAAGAAAGCTTATAGGAAAGCTTATCCTTATAGGCATATAGTATCTTGGATAAGGCTGCCCTTTTTCCATATATATATTAGACTGTAATTTTTTTTCCACGCTAGTCGAACTCTAGGAACGAATTCTTTTATATCTTAGTGTGAATACATATGTAAGCTTGGCTATGAGACTAAGAAAGTGGAGGCGAAATTTGATAGAAGAGAAATAGTTAGAGGATATGTTAGAAACGAATTTACATAACTAAGTTCTTGTGATGTTATATTTCTATCAGAGGGGAACACATAGGATTCTAGCAGTTCTTACAATAAATCACTTTCCAAAGTCTGATTTAAAACCTAGGAATTTCTATTATATAGAAATTAGCACTTGATGCCTCCCTGGTGTTATTTTGGAATTGTTTAATGGGAGGCATTATTGATTTTAATTCAATAGAACAAGTGTTAAAGATATTTATAAAAAAGAGTTAAAGCTCGAATCTTACGACGAGTAGTAAGAGTAGTGAAAATATCCTGGACGGAGTATCTAGTAAAGCGCGGTTTTGGATTTTATCCTACTGAATGAAGCTTGGTGACCGCCAGCCCATTGTTGTAAATTATACTCCATATTAGATTGTATTTAGGCTTTATAGTTATTTACCGGATTGTAATTGTTACTTTATAGTTATTGGTTGAATTTTAGAGTCAAGCGTTCCAGGTTCTTTTAAGATAATAAAAACCATTCAATAATTCCACCGTACTCTTCTAATAAGTTTCTTAGAAATTTTTTGAAGGGTGTGTGCTTAAGAATAAAACATTTCATCAATCATTTTAGTTTGATTTTTATTTTTTGTCTTTGTTTTTGGCAGTATGAAAATATTTGTTATACCTATATCTTAGTGTGAATACATATGTAAGCTTGGCTATGAGACTAAGAAAGTGGAGGCGAAATTTGATAGAAGAGAAATAGTTAGAGGATATGTTAGAAACGAATTTACATAACTAAGTTCTTGTGATGTTATATTTCTATCAGAGGGGAACACATAGGATTCTAGCAGTTCTTACAATAAATCACTTTCCAAAGTCTGATTTAAAACCTAGGAATTTCTATTATATAGAAATTAGCACTTGATGCCTCCCTGGTGTTATTTTGGAATTGTTTAATGGGAGGCATTATTGATTTTAATTCAATAGAACAAGTGTTAAAGATATTTATAAAAAAGAGTTAAAGCTCGAATCTTACGACGAGTAGTAAGAGTAGTGAAAATATCCTGGACGGAGTATCTAGTAAAGCGCGGTTTTGGATTTTATCCTACTGAATGAAGCTTGGTGACCGCCAGCCCATTGTTGTAAATTATACTCCATATTAGATTGTATTTAGGCTTTATAGTTATTTACCGGATTGTAATTGTTACTTTATAGTTATTGGTTGAATTTTAGAGTCAAGCGTTCCAGGTTCTTTTAAGATAATAAAAACCATTCAATAATTCCACCGTACTCTTCTAATAAGTTTCTTAGAGTTTTGCTTTGATTTCAATTCATCTTATATTAAAGTCTAATCAAAAATATTTAATTGAGAATAATACCCCAATCCCAATCTTCTATCTGTCCTACACCATACCACAAACTTTTCTTTAATCCCATTTTCTTCAAATTATTAAAGTAATACTAGATACTTAAAAGTAATATAAATCGTGATACTTTAACTTAACAATTTAAAATTTTTTTAAAACCTAAAAAAAACCTAAAGGAAAAATAAAATTATATTAATTTCCTTCCTTTAAGGTTTTTCTTTTTTTTGGTTTCCTTTACTCCTTTTGGTATATATGATATGCCTATATAGGTGAGATGAGAACTTTTATACCATTTTAATTCAAACCAATTATTAAGGGTAATAGAATTGATATATAAAAATCCAAAAAAAAAGTTCTTTATTCCAATACAATTGGGGACTCTATATAATCGACAAGAAAACTCTCTTGTCTATCATCAGTAGCCCGTGTGTGTCCACACTCCAGCAAAACAACAAAACTTAGAAGAATTCAAGAGGAACGAAAGAATTGGACTTTTAAAAAAATTTGAAATGAAACAAAAATGTCGCAAAATAGGAAATTAATGTGGTGAGAAAAAATTGGAAACTTTTCTAAAAAAATTTTACTTTTCAAAAAAAACTCTTTAAATCTTAGCAAAATTATGACCCCTTTGGGACAAAAAGTTTCAGGGCATTTGTTTCTTATTTTTTTCTATTATATGTTATTAAAAAGTGCTGTGCGTGTTAGAAATCGAAGAAAGAAACAGCAAAATCAGCACAGATTCAAAAAAAAAAAGTTTTTAAACGATATTAAAAAAAAGTCCTTGAATCTTAAGATACTTTTTTGATACAAGGTGGAAGCATAAAATGAGGCCCACCAAAATAAAAGAAAATATTGTATTCTTAGGTTGAATGAACCTTGATTGTTGAAATGGTGTAAAGGGCATATTAAACATGTTTTTTTAGTTATTAAGTATTTGATTTCTATGTTTTTTGTTTTAAAGATAATGATATTTTAATAGTTACTTTGTATTAAATTTAATGTAATCAATAACTTAATGACTTTTTTTTTTGTATTGAAAATCTTTTAAATTAGAAAAGTTTTCTTTAAGTGAAAATATGCCCGTAATGAATTTCATATTAGTGATAGTTATGAACTTTAAATGATCATTAGTTAGATTTTTAGTTAAGGGAAAAGTTGATGCTGAGCCACATGGATAAATTTGAGACTGAGAGTCTACATGGAGTAAAAAGTGACGTCGTCAGAATTGATTATAATTGAAAGGGATTTAAAGATTCGGATGTGGGCCATGAGTGTTCTATTGCTCAAAAAAAGGCCTATTACATCAGAATCGTGACAATTACATTTGAATATTAATAGAGTGTCTAAAACTTAATAAGTAAAAAGTTCAAATGCAATGTGTTAGGTAGTACTTGAATTTACAATTACTTATACTTTCTCTATATAAATCAATCTTCCCTGTAACTAGGAGCCAAAATTGTAAAATTGTGATTATTACAATTATTAAAATTGATTACGATTTAGATTACGATTACTTAAAAAATTACAAATTCTTAATAATCGCAATCAAAAATTTTGATTACTGTTACTATAATAATCGGACTCAAAGTTTTTAATTACGATTACTTATTAGTAATCAACAAAATAATCTATAAGTAATTCTTATTAGAATAATAATAAATGGGATTACTTAAAAATATTCTAAAAGTAATCTAGATTACTTCCAGATTACTTTTCGATTATTTTTGTGTATTTAAAAATAATTTCTAAGAATAATTAATCTGCATTATATTTAATTATTTGTGATTACTTTTAGATTATTTAAAAATAATTTAGGGAAAAATAAGTAATCTGGTAGTAATCTGAATTTCTTTTCGATTAATCTAAAAGATAAAATATTATAAGTAATCTAATGATAATTATACAATAATTGTGGTGATGGTAATCAAATTTTTTGATTACGATTATTAAGTAATTGTAATTTTTTAAGTATTGCATTACAAAGTAATCATTATTTTTACAAGTTTACTAAGAATTTTTATAGTAACTAAGTAACTATAAGTATTATATTTATAGTAATTTAGTCTTTAAGTTCTAGTAATTGTGTAGTAACTACATATTTCTAGTAACTAAGTAACTGAGTTTAGGGTCGATGTTTGTCTGAAGAGGTACGATGTTTGCCTGAATAGGTACGATGTCTGTCTTGATTCAAAAGTTTTGTTTTAAAATCTTCAAATAAAAAATAACTTATTACAATAATGGTAATTACATTTTATATTTTTTGGAAATTTAATATTCTTAACGATTATTAATCATTTCCTCAATTTAAAATTTTTGAAGACTTCCATGGATTGTCATCACTTAAGAATACAAAGTTTTAAGTTTCAAAGCATATTTATACTCACATTATTTTAAGTAAAAGTTTAGATCAATTTATTATCAAATTTAAAAAAAAACCTTCTTACTTATACTTATCAATCATAAGTTTTGTTCCTAAACAAACTTTTCTAAAACATCACATTACTTATGTGTCCCATTATTTACCTAGATAACCTACGTTAGTTTAAATTGGTAGTCGTTAAGTTTTCTTTTGGGGATCTTCTAAATTTACTTTCTGAAGTATTTTAACAACCCCACCACTTGAAATATACTTGACAATTTTTAATAGAATTTTTATTAAATTATCAAAAATAACAGTATTTCCTTATTCACGGAATGATTGAATTTCAGTCAAAACTAAGAAGCCCCGGCAAAATAATCCTAATATCTCGATCTTGAAATATATATACCTATACTTATATTCTACTTGACTCACTCCAAAGAGACCTATTTTCCAAAAATCCTGTAAGTTTAATCTTTTACAGCTAATAATTTTTCATAAATTTATATCTCCATGGTTATAAATGATATCAGGTTGACCTTGACCATAGATTTCAACTGAAAATGGAAAATTTTTTGAAGGGTGTGTGCTTAAGAATAAAACATTTCATCAATCATTTTAGTTTGATTTTTATTTTTTGTCTTTGTTTTTGGCAGTATGAAAATATTTGTTATACCTATATTTGTGTTTTGGAAGGGGGAATCCTCTTTTTTTTTGTGAATTGTGATGTGCCTAATATTTGTAGGCTTGTGGTTTGTACATTTGTTATAGAATAGATAGACAATATTGTAGGTTAATTATAAATAAGTGATATTTTTAAATATATATAATGAAGGGAATTGTATGAGTTCATTGACATGGTTTCTTAAAGATAAAATTTTGTATTTAAGTCACGTATTTTTAGTATTTTGAATTTGAATGTCTCCCCAATTATGAAATTTAATTAATTTCAGTCAAAATTTTTATTATTTTATTGAATTAAGTCAGGTTAGAAACTTGTTGAAAACTTGTTGTTTAAAAGTACTGGATGAATAATTTAATTGTATTAAAAGTGTTATGATTAAGGAGTTATTTAGTATTTTTTATATACTTTTATATATACTTTTATATTAACTTGCATGTGTCTATGGGCTTATTTTTCAAATTATTTTTAAATATAAAACATATGCACTTATCCAGACTCATGTTAATAATATAGTAATCAAATTTGTTAATATTCATTCAGATATATATATGTATGTATATATATGCATTGATATTGATTATAATATTTTTTTACAATTATGTTTCAACCAGTCATCGCAGGTGGGGTTCTAACACTACCTTATACAAATCAACCATTTTTTTTTCTAATAATTTGTTATATGACAGTTAAATTTTATGAAAAAAGTTTTTTATTGTAATCAAAAACCATTTTTATATCATGTTATATTTATTTAAAATAACATTATTTGGTACATGTAATTCCAACACTAAAAATACCAACAACAAATAAATAACAAAATCAATGCAAATAACAGAAAATCTAAAAAAAAACAGAAAACTAAAACATGATTGTCATGTTACCAAATTACTCAATAAAACTGATTATTAAAATAACGCCTTTGTTATTTATTTGTTAATTTTTCACCTAAAAAAAGAAAAAAACAAAATAACAAAAATGTAAACACAATTGTTAAATTATTTTTATTATTTTACATCAAAGACAACAACCCCACAACAACAACAACAACAAAAAAACCAATTATTTTATTTTTATTTGTATAATTTTTTGACATGACACATGCACTAATGAATTCAACACTAAATACCAACTAAATAAAAACCAATAAGTCACGAAACATAAAAGAATTAAATTCAATAATTGTTACCGTTATTAAGATAAAAGTAATTATAATAATGATATTTAGTGGTAATCCTTAAAATATGCAATGTCAAAACTAAATAATTTAAAATTCCACCTACTTATACAATTTTTATATCTTAATAAATTATACAAATTTGTGAAACTTTGTATACAAATTGTAGAATTGTATTAAATTTAATAAAATAGGGCTCATATAGAATATTTCGTTAAAATGATTGATTGAAACAGGTCTTTCAAAAAAAAAACAATTAAGTTACCCCTATAAATATGCAACTTTAAAACACTTAGTTATGATGTTAAATTTTAAATCAATGATGAGTCATATGAAAAAATTATAAAATGTGAAGTTGTAAAGAATAACAAAATTAAATTTCCATGTAATGTATTGTAATTAGATTCTGTGACTGCATGTTTAAGCCTTTTGTGTTCATTTGAAATTTCAGCATTTTCCCTTAAAAGTATGCAATTTTTGAAAAATGTTTATTCTGTCATATTTTCTAATTAGAATCTTACAATTCTGATTACATATGTTTATTAGATTTTCCTCGTCTTTTTTATCACAAACTAGTTGACATTTCTTTGTGTCCTCTAACTTGTAACTAGTATCTAAATGACAATAAATGATAACTTGAATCTGAAATAAGGGGAAATTTTTGATTTCAAAATTAAAAAAAATATATTTTTATACTAATTTATTTATAGTCTATGTACAATGATATGGTTATTACTTGTATATAAAAGCACAACAAATTTCTATTAATAAACACTGTAAGTAGGTACAGATTTATATTTTACAGTATTTGCTTCAAATTATTTCCTTAAACCTTATCCCTCTATACTTAGATATCTATAATTTAAAATTCCCCCACATATACTTTTTTAATGTTTATTTTTATCTTGAAATTAAATGGTCTTTTCCTTTGCTCCTCTTGTCTATTGTCAAAAATTTGTTAAGCATTATTTGTTATTTTTGTTGTATTAATAATCCAAAATAAAGGACAATACACAATTTTTGCAAAATAATAATAATGGATGACCTAATATTCTATGTGAATGTTAAATGAAAATAATGAAACAAAAAAGTAGAAAACAAAAGAAAAATAAACAAACAATGTCCTTTTTCATATATAATAAGATTTTTGTGTACATAAATGCGTCGACATTATTTTCAATAACATTTTTAAAATCCATCATATTATACTTATTAATCATTGTTATTTATTTATATTTCAAATCAATCAGTGGTGGATAAACCATTGTGTAGGCACATATTTATTACATTCAAATTGGCAGTAAATTTTTTAATTTTAAATTTAATTTGGTTATTAAAAATGGAAATGTGCCAAATTGCACTACACTTTCTGTGAGGGTATGCATGGCTAGATGTCGAAATAAATGGATAGAGACTCGAAATAAATTTAAAATTTTCATATAGCTCATATTTAACAAAATTGGAAAAATAAATTAATTATTTGACCTTTTATAATGCATTTTGTTTTTGTAAGTCATTAAAACATCAGGGCTGTCATGTAACATCTGTCATTTTATAGCATGCGTCAACTTTAGATTAAATTTGGCAAAATTGAAAGCTAAATTAATCATTTGAGCTTTTGAATGCGGATTTAGTGTTTCTTTTTTATAAAAAGTCATCGATAAGTTCAGTGCTGCCAATCTGTCATTTAATTGCTTAGTTACGTCATTTTTTTTTTATAAAAATTGTTCTAGTTTTTTTAGCGGATTTTTTTGGAAATATTTCAAAATTTTGACATCCTTATCCTAATTAATATATATATTTTTATATTTGTACATATTTATATATATATTATTGTATATAATCAGTGGCGCCATTTAAATCACTGCTGTTCTTTAAATTCATCCCTGATATACATTTTAAAAATAAAATTCCTACTGTAAATAAGATTATATAATATATTCATGCGTATATACATATATGTATTTTTAAAATGTATAAATAATGTACATAGAATATACAAATTGAAAATACATTGTTTAAATAAGGACATTTTATATATACTTATAAAAAAAATTTAAATTCACTGCCAACTAAAATAAAAGAATAAATAAAACATTTCTGTATAGTTTTTCAGTTTTAAAGGCCAAAGTTTTATTCTATATATATACAAAATAAATATATATATATATATATATATAAATAAAAACAAAAGAAAATGTAAAATAAATAACTGTAAATAAATGTCCAACTTTTTTATATATTTATAAATTCTTAAGTATATAGATGATGACTTAATTTGAATATAATAAAAAAATCTTTAAGTGTAGATTGTGTTGGTTGTTAGTACTTGTACTTTTTTTTTTTTTGCAATTTTTTTTTGAATTTTTGCATTTATAAACTCAGTTGTATTGCCATTTTATCTGTACATATGTATACTTAAGTATTTAAAATTGACAATTTGAAGCAAAGGCTTTTGTTTAAAATATATTTTATACTTAAAATATTTTTAATCTGACTTTTGAAATCTGAAAAAGTTTCTATTTTGTTTACCTATTTTTTTTGACATTTTAGCTTTAGTAGCTACAGAAATAGTTTAATACTCACAAACTTCAAAGTGACACATCGAACTTAGATGTATTGACTTTAAAATTGTATATATATATATATATATATGTTGAGAATTAAAAGTAGGTAAATATAAATTAACATTATAAAATTTATTAAAAATACATCCCACTCTAATGTCATAATTATAAATTTGTCATTGACATAATGTTCGTATAGGACACATGTAAATATGCCTTAAGCAAGTATGTAATTAGAATATAAATTGTAAGGAATATTTTTAATAATAAGAGAAGACATATGTAGATGGTAACACTAATGTTAATAATATTGCTCTAAATGTGTCACCTGAACATATATTTAAGTCAGCCATATTTAATTGTTAGAAAATAATTGTAAGTTAAGTTGTTGAAATTTTATAAGCTCAATAGAGAAATAAAAAAAAAAGATGTTCGTATAGTTTAATTGTCAAATAAATAATTTTAATTTTGACACTTTTAATATTGACTGTTGAACTAAGAACACATTCTTATTATATACTTTTTTTAATATAACTATAATTAAATGCCATTAAATGCATTAATGAGAAGTTAGTGTATATAGTTTTAAACTGAAATTAAGATTGACAACTGAAAATTCTTTTTAAAACTAAATGGCAGTGTGAAAAAAGTCCCGAAGTAAAAAGTCTCCGCAAATTATGACTCTCGAGGATTTGGCTAAAAGTTCATTAAAATATAAGACATATTTTAAACTCCCTTATATTTCCAACTGCCCATTATATTTTCAAACATGTTATTAAGTTTTAAACTGTATTTCGAAGAGAATCAAAGTTTTTCAAAGGAAAATCAAGCTTTTCAATGTGAACTTAAACTAAAATTATGTTATTTTTTCGTTAATGGCTATATTTTTATAGTCTTCAGGAACTTTTGACTCCGGGACTTTTGTCATCCCATAAAATTTCTAATGATTTCTATACCTGATTACTATAAAGATTAATTCCAGAACTAAAATGAATGTTAGAGAACGGTATTCCCAACTGGGCCGGCTTTTTATTCCATTTTTTATTAAACTAATTTAAATTCTTAAATACACTTTCTTTTTTTTTCAAATTTTGTATGTTACAATATTGTATATATAGAATCATTAACCTTCAACCAACATTATGTTCTCATTAATACAAAATCTAATTTAAAAAGGATAATCACAAAAACAAATAAAAAATTGGGTCATATTGGAAGAGACAGGACAAAAAGCATTTCTTCTGGAATATCTGAAAACCAATTCATTTAAAATTAAAACAAAGTTAAAAATTAGGAAAAAAAAAAAGTATTTTGACCCCTTTCTTAAATCCTCTTTTCACCACAATCTCTTCTATCACTTTTCTCACCTTGAGAACAGATAACTGTACATATAAAAACACACAAAAAATATTCCATCTGTTATCTCCTTTTTTTTTTAAAAATATTTCAAAGTTAACCTTCAATTAACCCTTATCTAGATGAAAGAGTAAATGAGAGAGGGGTAAAAAAGGAACATTATATATATATACTCACTTTAAAAAGAATAAGCTCTCCCTCGAGTGTAATTGATAATATATTTTGTATTAAATTTCATTTTTGTATTTTACAAATTTTTGGATAATGTCATATGACACTGTATTTATACTATAGTAATATTTACGCGAATTAGTCATGTATTTTTATTTTTTAACCCCATTTTTATTTTAAATTTGCTTTTGCCAAAAATTTAATTCTTTTTTTTTTATTTAAACAACAAGGACAAAAACAATAAAAAAAGGAAAGGGACAAAATATAAATTGAAATAACTATCATGTAATAACTACCCCTATATGAATCCTTTTTACTTAAAGGGTAAACATTTTGTTTACTTTTTTTTTTGACATTTTTTCCTTATATGTATTAGTGAAAGGGAAATCAAATCAGTCGGACGTCATTAAAGTCAAAAAAAAATACAAGTATAACCCATTAAATATTTTGAGTGTTTATGTACAAAATATTAAGATACATATGGCATAGGGTAATATAGAACATTTTGATAAAAATTTGTTTTTTTCTTTTTTTTTTTTTTTTTTGAAGTGAAATTTTGCAACGTCTGTGATTCGGTGATTCATATACAAACGTATTTGATGCCAAATATACATTTTTATTTTATGCATTTATGCTCCCATTGATAAATCCATTTATTACAAATACATATATAATTATATACTTAGAAATATAATATCGTAGAAGATGTTTGTGTGAATCAGTGTATTCAGACGAATGATGACTTCAGTGAATATGGTGGTAAGCGTGACATTTATCTGTTACGATAATGTTTATTATGATCATTACACATCATGCATATTATGATGTAATTTTGTTTGTTGTCAATATATTTAATACAGTTGTGGACAAAATTTGGAAGGTGGTTATTGTAATTTGTTTTTTAATTGATATATTTATAAATTGGACACTTTGTTATTATTAATAATTATAAATTAAAAAAAATTTGACAATTAAATGTGACTTTTATTAGATTTTGTGTTCTATATTAGGTTTCGGAGTTAAAAGTCTCTATACAAAAATCAAAGTCAATTTTACACCTTTATTTCAAAAAAACATGTGATATAAGAAGTCGAAAAATAAGACTGGAATTGGAAATAGAAGTTCAACTAGCTATTTACTGAAACTAAATTAGATATGCGACATATTAGGACCTTATAACTATGAAATGATTAAAAAAGATTAATCCTTAGCTGGAAACAGACTTTTAGTACTAAAATTTATGTTATTAGATTTTGACACCTGTCATTATTAGAAATAGAGGTTTAATTTACTCAAATTATATTAGGAACTTATAACTATGAAACGATTAAAAAGATTAATCCTTAACAGTAACGAGACTTTTAGTACTAAATTTTCGATTATTTTGAAACGAATAATATTTTTCGGAGATTGCACATATTGTATTTCGAATAAAGAAGTGTTCGAGATAGCGCATCAGCAAATTGAAAAATATTTTAAGAAAGGCACATTGTTTAAATATATTATTAAAAATGATAATTTTTAAAGTATTTTAATAAGTTAACGGTAGCTGTTAACTGTAATGTATATAACTAGATAACTACATTTTACATCCGATTGGCAACACTCTTTACAAAAATGTAACTAACTGATACGTTTTTGCGAAGAGTGTTGCCACCCATTTTCGGTCGTTACTCTTAGCTACTGTATACGTTTTTATATATATATATATATAATGTAAAAGTACCGTTTTGAAGTATTTTAATAACCTTCCTTAATCAAATTCTCTATACAATAACCGTTTTCATATTTTAAAGTGGAATTTGATTTCCCTTTTTTTTTTAATTTTTTTTTAAAGGGTTTCATTACACCTCTTAAATGTTGACGGTCTGATGAAATTAATACTAAGGTTTTTTAATTGGATATTATACTAAGAAAAAAACAAAACAACAACAACAACAAAAATTAAAATAATTTTTAAGCTGAAAAGATTATATTAAAACTGTTTAAATAAATTACTGACAGGATTACAAAAACAAAATAAAAAAATAAAAATTAAATTAAACAAAACATTTTTTTTTATTTTTTCCTTTTTTTTTTTACCTTTCCAAGTTCCAAAAACTTAAAAAAGGTGAAAGGTAACGCTTACAATATCATAAAAAAAAACAAAAATAACGGGATACAAAAAATAAGGGATAAAAATAAGGTCTACTTAAGTATATACAATATATGTACATACAAAATTCTGCAATAACAAAATGTTTCCAAAAATTAAATGTAGATGGAGTTGAGTAAATTGTGAGTGTTTCAAATGCCTCTGGTGAAAAAAGTTTAAAAAAAATTTAAATGTGATAAAAGTCAAAGAAAATGATTAGGAAATTTTTTTTTTAAAAATGGGAAAGTATTTAATTTTATATGAAATATTAAAATATATTTTAATTTAAAAGTTTAAAATAGAAAAGTTAAAAACTACAATTTCCCCTTAAACAATGAAACCCATTTAAAATAAAAACCAAATTGTTTTATTTCTTTAAATTATATTTTATTAAAATTTTACTTCTAGGCATTTTGTTTTTTACAGAATAATAAAAACCTAACTACAGAATAATGAAAATAATTGTAGTTTTTTAAATTTACGGATAAATTTTGTTATTTTAAAAAACAGGATCGTAATTTTTTTAGTCCAATATTACGTTTTTTCAAGTTACAGGTTCGGAATCATTTGGTAGCACTGAACTAACCAATTTATCTTTAACGGTTAAAAAAACAGTTAGTAACTAAAACTTCTTTGGTGTTTTTAAATGTTCCGTTAGAAATATTGCTAGGAAGGCTATAGAAGTAACAAAGGATTTTGCGACTAGGAGCCAATTGATATGAGTTTATTATCAAAGCCTACCGAAATCCAGTTTTCTCCTAAATACGGTTTTTCCAAATCACATTTTTTTAAATGTTGTTTTTTTTTTTCAAATCTGATTTTTAAAATACTGTTTTTAAAATCAGATTTCAAGTTTTAATTAGTAATTAATCCAGCCTTAAACCATTTCTATTTCAGAATCTTACATACAGTATTAATGTAATAAAACTTAAAATTATCCTTAAAAACGCTTAAATACCTTGATTATATGTTTGGCAGATCCTAAGTATGTACTTCCTAATTCGGAACCTTACATGCACATATTTAAATATTCTGAATAAAGCTTATAACAATGATTATGTTTTTCAAAAAATCCAATTTTTAGGAAAAAAAAACTAAAATTTGGTAAAGGTGGATTTAAAACAATCGGAATTTTAAAATAAGTGATGAAAAAAAACCAAGGGTTTTTAAAAAAGCACATTTCCAAAATTATATAGTGTTTTCATACTGAGTATTTTATCGAAATATAATTTTGGAGCTTCAATGTTAACTTTTAATTTTGGAAATATATACACTAGGGTGACTAAGTTACTGCTTACTTATAAAAACAGTAAATTTTTTTATTTTTAAGTCCTAATAGCTCCTTAATAAGGAAGGTTGCCGAATTTCTCGAGAATCTAACCTCACTCCTTTATTCTCGAATACGAATGTCGAATAAACGGACAGACAAAGTGAAATTATATGGGCACATTTTTACAAAATTTTTTTAAAAAGGGGCTAAAAACCGGGTTGTTAAAACCGGGCTTCGAAAGCGCTTCCACATAAAGTTTCAATGCCGATAAAGTTGCTATAATTGGTTTTAACCTACATTTTAAAAAGTATATTTAAACGCTGAAGTTAAATTTAGAATATTACCTTTAAGTTCCTAACAAAATTAGTTTGTATATTGGTATGTTATTAGTTTGTAACTTAGACAATATACTAAAGTTTCCTTTCCTTATTTATTCTTTTGAATGCTTGTGTTCCCCTTTGCACCCATCCTTTATAACAAGCTGCAGAGTTCTTCAATTCGAAGTTGTTTGAGTACTGGAGTGTTGAAGAGGTAAGTTAAATCATTTATTTGATCGATTACTTTTGACTATTTATTCAAGATAATTTACCCATTTTTTAGAACATTGGGCTTCGAAATATAAACCAAGTTTTTCATCATCAACATCAAATTTGCTATATGACATCATCAAAACATCAAATTTGCTATATGACTAAGACATGCGGTTTAGGTGCATTTTAACTCTCTTCTTGGTTTCATTGAAAGGCTGATAAACAAAAGCTGAGCACAGCAGTTTCAAGAAGCTCCTTTGGGTTTTGTCATATTTTAACCCACTTTTAAGGACCAAACTGTAAATACATTAATAGTTACAAGTTGGTTCCCTTTCAAATTCATCCTTTGTCACAAATTATAGAATTTTAAAGAATCTTATACCTCTACATGGTATTAAATTAAAATAAAAACTTTCACTAAATCTTTCCCAACTTAATCCCTCTCTGTAATTTTTTTCAACTTAATTTAATATACAGATGGTTTTAAAACCCTGATAAGAATGAAAGGATCAAACAATTTTTTTTTTTTTTTTTTTTTGTAAAATGTAAGTATCTACCGGATTTAAAAGGTATAAAAAAAGTTTTATTGTACTATAATATAAGATACAAAATCCTCTAAAAATGATGAGGTTATCACTTGTATGAATGGAAATTTTTTACTGTTTCCTTTTTTGTGTTTTTTGTTTTTTTTTTTTTTTTTACTTCAAATGAATTTTGAAGAAGGGAAGATGTAAACGGATTTAGTCTAGTCTTGCATTTTATTAAAATAAAATAGTGGGTGGATATTAGTTGTAATTTATGGGGTTTAGAATAAAACCAAAATTGTATAAATGCAATAAGATATTTTTTGTTTTTTTTTTGAAAAGATTTTTGTTGAATTAAATTATTTTTTTTTTTTTAAATCTATTTAAATTTTTTTTATAATTTGGTTTTTCTTTTTGTGGAAATGACTCCCAAAGACTTCTAAAGTGGTGAAGAATAAAAAAGTACAGGGTAAAATGTAAAAGGTTATACCAGAGAGAAAGAGAGTGTAGGTAATGCGGCTTTTAGTTCTGACTATGCAGTAAGATTTTATCAAAATATTGAAAGAATAAACGAATTATTTTAACCTATGAACTTTAAAGATAAATAAGAAAGTTAAGAAAAGTTACGAGAACATATTAAGAATATTAAAAAGATAGAAATTGTATAGATTTTAATACTTATTATTATTATATACTTTAAAGTTTTAAAAATTCAATGAATGATTGTTTAAGATATAAATGAAATAAGTTAAAGAAGCAGGAACAAAGTTTTTATTAAATACTTGAAGTATTTTAAAAGTATTTTAAGTTTTTATAGAAAAAAGTGATTTGGTAAAATGGATTTAAGTATCTTAAAGTTTGTGGAAGTTTTTTTTTTAAAAATCTGTAAAGTATTAAAGTTTTAAATATGTTTTTAATTAAAAAACTTAAAAATCGATTCTGTTACTTATTTTAGTTGATTCTTTACCTATCATCTTATCATTTACGTTTGTTTTCTAAAAGGCGGAAGTCTAAAGAAAAAGTTTGGCAACAAAATGCAGACTTGAACATTTCGGGAATCGGATTGAATCGAAACTTGACTTGCTCAAATCATATTTTTGGTGTAGCTACTAAAGAAGCTGCTAAATGTTTGGGTTTCTTGTGCCGTTGGAAATCTTAATTCTCTCCCTCAAATCCCAAACATCTATAAAACGTATTTTCAGTGTAAAATAGAGTTTAATGCACATATTTGGGCTAAAGGTTCAATAAAATAGTGAATAATAGAGCGATTCGTCTTATAAATAATTCTAGTTTCACCTCAACGTTTATTTCATTTAGCCGTCGACGCACAGTTGCATCGCCGACTCTGTTTTATAGATATATTGTAGGACATAATACCAGTTTTTTTCTCCAACGCTCATAAGCCTATAATCCTAAATTTCTAAAATTCGATTCCCAAAAATCCTGTCACAACTCTATCCTCGAAACCAAATATTACACATGTATCACAGGTGCCACAATAAAGTTTGTTTCAAATGGGTAATGGTTTTGGTGTTTTAAAATCCCAATAGGTGGATTATGAGGAAAGCTTCATACATTGCTTTCGTCAAAAATACAAAATAAAAACTTATTGGAGCACGAAGCTCTTGACTCTTGTTACAGACTTCTTAGTTGTTACTATATCAGTTAAAACCGGTACGACCTACTGTATTGTAACTTTGTATGCATATTACCACATCAAGGGGTGTTAAAATTTATTTACCGCATTCGGTATAATGTTAGGAAAAAGGTTTTTTGTAGGCGAGTTATAAGTATGTATATTTTTAAGTGGGCTTTCCTTGGGTGATTCCTTGGAACAAAAAGAAGTACCAGTACCAAAAGAAGTATTATTTGTCTAACTATCGCTCTTATTAAAACGGTAATAAGCCAAAATATTTGATTTCAAGATTTAGTCCGGAATAGGCTTATTTCTGGGGGGGTATTATCTCTATGCACCGTCATTTTCATTTTCTACTTTTGCAAGTTTCAAACATCTCTAAATTTCTTCGATGCATAAAAGTAAATTAAGTTGTGTAATCTATCAGCTTTTGAGGACTGAAGTCAATTTATATCAATTAATTATATTTGTTCAAAATTTTGGAACCTGTGGACCTTTTACAGTGTTATCAAAATAAAAAACAACACTCCACAATTGATAGTCAAACTAATATGGAGTTAATTGGTTTAAATTTAAGTTTATCTAAAAACAAATAATTACATAATAGTAAATATTTCTTTTTATCATATTCTCCTAATTATAATTCAACGTTTCTTTGTCATTTTATCAAAATAAACTTAAATTTTGTAATCAAAATATACAATATTAAACAAAGCATAGGTATAATAACAACACATTAATTCAAAAAATTTGCTTCTACAGATGACCTCCACCTTTTTAATGAAATTGACACCAACCGAAAATATTAAATTTCATAAAAAAAAAAAAATTTGTATAATAATAGAAATAAAAACAACAAAAACTCGAATGAAAGTATTATGATATCACATTTTTTTTTTTTTTTTTTTTTTTTTTGATAATTTTAAACCATTCCGTAAATGACATCATCTTGTTTTCACTACCAAAAAACTGATCATTATACATATATACATATATATATATATATATATATATATATAATATATATAAAATTACTTTATTAATGTTACATTTACCTCAGAATTACCTTCACCATATCTATTTAAGGAATTCATTTTTTATTTTTATATGATATTAAAATTTAATTTTTATTATCTTAAATTTGCATATATATATATATATATATATGTATATTATATATATATATATATATTTATATATATACAAAAGATTGATATATATATATACTTGCTACAGAGTACTCTAAATTCAGATTAAATTGTACGCCTCCATTCTATTGTATTATGTGATAGTTATTATATTGTATTTTATATTGTATTATATTTTTTTTGGAGTTTGGAGTTGATGTGGTGGCGGGTATTTATCAACGTCCTACGATATTAGCCGGTAAAAAATTGATACATTGTTTGTAACAATTATTTAATGTTTTTTGAATTAATTTGAAAATATTTTAAATGGTTTAAAAATATGTATATAGTTCAGAATTAAGATTACTTCAGAGACTACTAATAAAATCTATAGGTATCTATAGGTTTATATAGGTATACCCATGAGGTAAATTTTTATTATTAATACATATTTAACATATATACAAATTATATAAAAACATGACTACTATAAATAATTAATACAATAATAAAATTATAACCTGCATCCAGGTTTATAATTTACAAAAAAAAAATCTTGTAGATACATACTGAGGTATTGTAAAATATTTTTAATAAAAAAAACTTTTTACAAATTTACATCTATAAATTAAGTCATTAGAGTACTGAGTATTTAAGAACTAAAGGTTATTGCATCATTTATTTCAAATCATTTTTTTAATGTTTTAAGAGCTAAGTTCAATATCAAAATTGACCTCCGGTTCCGTAGCATAATTTTTTTTTTTTATGACAGGGTTCGTAAGAGACATCAAAAGTAACCTTTGCATGGGAATTGTTTGGGTAAAATTTTAGACTCAGATTAACCAAGTTAAACCATCACCTTTTAAAACCTAACTTTAATATTGGATGTTTAATATAACTGTATCTTTTAATTATTAGAATAGGTAGATGAAATTTTGAATTAGTAGATATTTTAAAAATTTTGAAAAACGAGAATGTCTACCCTATTTTTGAATTTAACTTTAGAATCCCGTGATAGAATTTAATCTATATATGAAAACTATCATCCCGCTCGCTTTAATTCACAAAAGGTCGATAATTGAATTATATGAGATATAACACTGGGAGGCTTTATTTCTCATATTTTACGGTCTTATATCTCAATTATTTATGTATAAGAAATAAAACTCCAAGGTGGACGTGATTTCTCAGGGCTTTTTTCGACGGCGACTAATGTTCTACAAACGTTAGTATTGACGCTCTTATCATCGATCGAAGCTTTAATGTGAATGCACCTTTATTCAAAGATTGCAAATTGATTGATAGACAATTTAATATCTGACTTAATTTTGAAACACTGTTTAGACTGTTAGTTTTTAGATGTAAAAAACTAGATATCCTCTTAAAATTTATTTGTGACTAACTACTAGCAATGCTACTAGGTTGATATTATGTACATAACCAGATGAAGGTGGTTGATATTATGTACATAACCAGATGAAGGTGGAATTAAATCGGAAAGACATTAAGAAAAGAAGAAAATGCCATAACTTGAATTTTACTATGTTGGAACCCACAAGGAAGTTCTAGAGCAAGAATTAGACCCAGAATTACATAGAAGCGCATTGTCTTGAAGACTTTAGTCGGTGCGATCTGTCCTGGAACATAATCCAAGAGAAAGCGTCAAACTGAAAAGATTCATGACTGCAAGTGGAAGTCCTATATACTGCCTAATAGATTAATAGGAAAACAAATTAAAAATCATGCAATACCAGAAAAGTTTTATTACTTGATTTAAAATCTATCACAAAATATGTAAAATCAATACTTTTCAAAATGCATAACCTCAAAATCTTTTGTTTTTTAACATTAAACCACTTTGAAAATCTATAGACACCAAATGAAAAAATATTTCAGTGCTTCCAATATGAGTTCCATTTAAATTTCAAGTAACGACACATTTTAACCTTGATTTGTAATTGCTTAAAAGTGTTGTTTACAATCTCAAAAACCTATTAAAGATAACAATATTCAAATAGCCATTTATTCAAATTCCAATTTAAACACTTAAGTATGAACAAAAAAAAAAATTATTTAAATTTAAAGCATCAAATCTTGTATATTATTTAAACGATTAGCGTGTTGTTTTTTTCTACTTTTGATGATGATAAAATATAATTTAGATCAACATTTCCGTTACATGCTGTTTTTCTTTTCCAACATTTTCATTCGCAAAATTCCCAAGTAATCTTTAATATTTTTTGTATTTTTATGAAATAAGTATTCATTCAATATTATGATGTCTATCAATTTTGCGCATTCATTTAAGCCATAAAATATTTTAGTTCTATATATATATATATATACATATATATATAAATAAATATTCTGCAGCGTTGCGAATTGTGATACTCAATAAAATAAACAGCAAAAATGAATGATAAACAAAATAAAAAAAAATTAATTCAATAAAAATAATACATATTATTGTTTGTTGTAGGATTAAATGAACGCATCCGGTTTAAAAAAAATGCGAAATTTTCAGACAAAACAGAGTTCCCAATTAATTTGAGAGAGAGTGACGATTTTATATTATCATTTTTAAAGGCGCATCAAAATTTGCTGTCATCCTTCGTTGTTTTGCAAAATAAATTAACTTTATCTGGACTTTAAACGCTTGTTACAAAATTATGATTATGAAAAGAGATTATTGCATCAGCACTATGCAATTTTTTATAAGCAATGTCATTAAGTGTGGTATTGATGTGTGATAATAAAATTTTTTTAAAAGTGACCATTATTTTGATAAACAAAAAATCACTTTCCGCAGCAAATTTATTGGATTTAATAAATTAAAAAAAAAAAACTTGATTGACCTGATAGGCGTAATCGCGTAATTTATGTGATAATTGCTAAAGTTATATATCGATATATGTCCAAAACTATATATTGGATCTACGGAGACGGTAAAAATTTTCCCGATTCTAGATCATCCCAAACTTTAATGTAATTAATTAATGTATTACTTATGAAAAAAGGGCTTACAAGGAAAGGGTGATATGATATCTCTAAAGTCTAATCCTAATGGATGCGACACTACATTGTAGTCTGTGAATATAATAGCATATAATATCGTAGAGGAGAAACTCATTTGTCATTTTTATACTATACAGTCAAATTGTATATATTGCGTCCATCCAGTGTTACACTATTAGCTATGATGACCTATTTAAAGACATGACGTATTTTGTCGACGACAATCTTATGTCATACTTATTGGACTTTATTTGGCATTTTAACATTTCTTAGGTGATAAAGGTTCGTCATGTATTAAAATTCGGCACTTAAATAAACATCTCAGAATAATATGCCGAATATTCTGGCCGCACAGAATAAGAAATGCAGACTTGTGAACAATAACAAGCGAAGAATCAATAGTGAAGCAATTTACCAGAAGTAAATGAAGAAGAACAGTGGTAGATGAACTAAAGAGAAAGGGAATAGTAAAAGCAGTTACGAATAAAAATTAATGGAGACTTCAAGTTGAAGCCCCATGCTTCCAACTGGAGTAACAGGGAAAAAAAATAAAACCCTGCACGCCAGGAGCTGTACAGTCTCTATTGTCTAGACAAGTTCTGGTTTAATTTCTTAAGGAACTTTTTAATTTGAAGCAAACGTTAATTTGTCTATGAATTATAAGAATCAATTAAAAATTGCCAAGAGATTGTTTCCATTCTATGCAATGGTTTGGTTGCAATTTGTTCATTTTAAGATCGAGGTTTCTCCACTCATGTCTATAGCAGCTTTGCAGCAGTATTTCCAATAGAATGGGATACTGGGGCTTTGATATACATATTTCAGAATTCCATTTACCAAATTTAGGTCTTGATCCATAAATTTAACCATAATAAAAAATTTCTAACGCTCTCAATTCAACAGTGAATCAAACAACCACCATTATTCGTTCCTCCGTTCCATTGTATTTATTGTTTCTTCATCTCTCTTGACTACTGCTGAGTTTTAATTTTCTTTGATTATATTGTTATGCTATTCTGCACTTTGTTTTTCCCCATAAACTTGCATATACATATAAATAAATATATATATATATATATATTTGAAACAAATAAACGGTCAAAAATTTTAATAACCGAATCAGTGGAAAACTTAATAGTCAATGATTTTTTTGTAATGTGAAAGAATCATAAAAACTGTCGTTGTGTTTTTTTTTGTTCTTCTATTAATTTCTTACTTTGTTTTTGTAATTTTAATGGTTCCATGAATGGTAAACCTCCATATCTGTATGTGTATATAAAACAGTAGTTAGCCACATACAATACAGTTATAGTTTAATTATAAAATATTATATTGGTTAATGGTTTTTTAACAAAAATACTTAAATTGTTGTCTGTCTGTACTATGGTGTATGGTCTATGGTCTACGGTTTGTGTAATCAACAAACAATATTAAAAAAAAAAAACAAATCATTATTTTTATGCGGTATGTAGTTTTTGTTTTTATTTTATAGTAAATCTGTTATGCTAAAGCGAAATGCTAACGCAAATGGTAAAGTAAAAGCAAGATAGAATGAAAGAAGTGGGTATCTAAAATTTTCAACACTTCAAACTACTTAATATGAATTTAAAAATTTAATAAAAAAAATATTGAATAAATTAAAGTGAACAGTGTATTGGATCGTAAAAGAAGAACAAAAGTGTGTAAAATTAGAGTCCACATAGTACTTGTTATAAAGATGGATTCTTAAGTAGGGTATACACTTATCAGTTCCAACGTCATCAGTTCTGCGATTGTCAGTTATTACAAAATTCTTCAGTTGAAATGATTTTATAGCCGCAGTTCATCATCTAATACTATACATTATCAGTTCTGTCATCAGTTTTGCGATTGAATACTCCACTTTATGAGTCTTCGAAATTTTTTTTTACCTGAGTGAGTGATAGTCGTTAACCACTGCGTTTGTTATGGGCATCGAATTGGGCATGACAGACATTAAGTCCAGTGTATGTAGTTTCAGTTCAGTATTTAAAATTACATCGATTTATATAGTTTCTTGGATGAAATTGATGGTTTCTTGGATCCACTTCTGGGATTTCCAATAATTAGTGCTTCTAACTGTTAATGATAGCAAAATTTCTCTAAAGAAATTTGAATTGGTTATTAAAAGGTTATTTGAATTGAAGTTTATCTCAGATACATAATAGATTTAAAATATCTTTTTACTCAAATGTAGACTAAGCAAATCTAGTAAAAATTAGTATATGTCTTAGGTTTTTGATTTGCTTTAAAATTTAATCTTTTTTTATTACAGCTATTGTCTAAAATTTATGAAAAGATCATTTACACAATTTAAAGAACTAAATATAGAGATAAAATCTCAGTGCTGCCAAACGAATTTAAGGATCCTATATTAAATTTATCTCATATATCGTTTAATTGATTACCATAAGAAAATAAAGTATACTTTTTGTACCAGGTCCTTTTTTAAAACATTTTAACTTCTTTAATTTATTCTGGGATTGTTTGTTCTTCCTTAGCGAGATTGTAATCTCCCATCAAATGTTTAAAAATGCCTTCCATACTCACAAATTTCTAAAGGTTGATCGCCTAAACCAAATATAATTTAAAAAGTTTTAAATAGTCGAGCATGAAACGAATCGGAAATCAGAGGAATCCCATAATTAAAATACTTTCGAGCTGCTATAAATTAACAATTGGATGCAACTTTAAATTAACCAAAGTTACGTGATAATTTCACGAACATCTGACAACTCTTAAATCATAAAACGATTACATAACGATTACAATTGTTTTTTCTTCATATTGGTAAGCTACTACTACTTCACAGTTATAGTTAGTTTTTTATTTTCATTTGGAAATAACTTTATTGTCATCATCTGCGAGTGTCTCTAGTGAAGTGTGGTAGGTTATAAAAGTGTAAAAATTGAAATAAAGTTTACAACACTGTGTTTGGAATATCCATATTAAGTATATGATGTGGTCTGTTGAATTTATGAATTGTGTCAACAATATACCACATTATAAAATACATACATTGATTTTATTATATAAAATATTTAAAATAATGTTGATATAATCCATGTATGGACTACATCCAATCCATGTTAAGACTGTATAAATGTATTGTGTGTAAATATTCTATATTAGGTTTGTCGACTTTGTTTTTTCTTTTTTAGAATGTCAAGCGTCTAAGCTGAATTCTATTCGTAATTGTTTTGAACTTTGATTTATTTACATAAGAATCGGATATCTTAGAAAAAATGTTTGAGAATTGGGATGAGAGAATGAAGGAAATGTGGGTGAGGAGGGGGAAAAATGCTTTTAGCAATATTCTTTTATATTTATTTTTTTATTTAAACGTTGACAATTTTCATATTTGCTGTTTTTTTAGCATTTTTATTTATTTTTCCAACATTTTTCTTTTTTAATATTTGCTAATTAATATATCAGAAAATATAAATATTCTATTTTTGCTGTATTTTTTTTTTATTTATTTAAATATTTAATTTGCAAATAGTTTTAAATATTATTAAAGCGTTTGTTTATTCCGAATATATTTATTCAGTTGTTGCTTTTCTGTGTTCAAAAAACGCAATGAAATGTGTGAGAAATAAAAATGAAATTTTCAAACAAATTCTAAAGTTTTTATTTTATAACTTTATTTTTATGATTTTTTGTACTTGATTACATTTTGTACTTGAAAAGTTATTTTAATAGTTTGTTTTAAATTTATTTAAAAAACATAGAAACAAAAATAAATTAAAAAAGTTTCTTTTTTATTATTATTATTGGGGTGAAATGAAGTTTTATTTAAAAATCAGCAAAATTTCAAACTTATATTCTACGCGCATTTGCAATATAAAAATAATTACAATGTTAATAAATAAATAAAAAGTTGCAAGCGTTAATAATAATTTTATTCAAGTATTCAGTAGTTAGTAGGTACTTTGTGGTAAAAGAACCAAATGCAGAAGTTTATATTTGGAAAAGAATATAAACAAGAATAAGATTCTGGTGCTACAATGCTTCAGTTTATATTACATTTTCCAGAATGATTACTTTATTAATCAAATCGTTTAAAGAGCAAACAAAGAAAGTACTTTTGGTAGGAACTTTAATTTTTGAAAAAGTATTCGTTATCGGTACTTTCATTTGATAATCACAGAGCTATAAATTAGCGATCTCAAATACAAAACTTAACTTTTTCTTAATTCAAAATTTGAGTTCACTAAGGCTATGACCGAATGCAATGCGCTCACAGGTTGAACGGACTCAAATATTTGAGTTGAGCGATGAGTTCAATCGAAAGTTGAGCTTCTTATATCTCTAGTTATTCATATTTATATCATTCTTGTTAAATTATTCGCTAAGTTTTTTTCTCAGAATCTTTAGCTCAAGCCAGAAGCATATCTTCCATTTCGTTTTCTTCAAAGCAACTTCACCTTTAAAAATTGATTATTTTATATTACAGTTATTATACAAGATTATTAGAAGATTGTTTGGCCGATTATGGCAGGGATTTCTTAACCCGACGACTATTTTTTCAATTGAAAGAACTAGGGGTCGAATCGCGGTCATATTTCCAATAGTAACAGTACAGTTTTGTTACGCGATAGTAAATACTAAACAAGTAGTGTGCTAAAAAATTAATTATTAAATTAATAGTACCTACTTATAATAATATTCTGGGGCTTCGGTAGTGGGTAAGTATTTGTCATACAATATTTATATAAAAATAATTTTTCTTGACAAATCCCCAAGGTGACCAAATATAATTTAAATATACAAATATATAATATAAACAAAATCATTAATATAGTAGTTATAAATAAATAGAAAGTATATAATTTAAGAAGCCCAAATGCCAAGTAGACAAAGAACGATAAAAATATCAGGCAATATAATTATAAATAAATAAATAAATAATATTCTTGCTATATACACTTGATAATGGACAGACACATTATTCCATTGAAGCATCTCACTGACATTATTCCTCTGAAGCAAATGACCTATTTTTAATTTCTGTAATTTTTTCTGGGCTATTTGATTATTTTAGTGGAATTTTCAGTCTCACTACCTCTTTAAAGATTGAAAAACACTTTTAAGTAAAAGCCTGTCACAATCGAGGTATTTATAGCCCATCGACGAGATTTTAATCTTTTAAACTATGATGGCAAATCGATTACAAATCTGATTCAATAAATGTTATTAAATTTGAGCTAGTAAAATAGGCTATAGCAAATCATTAAGTTCGACACTTCATATATTTTCGTAAAAATGGAACTTTGATCTAAGTATATGCTATTAAAGTCTCCAAACCACAAGTCTCCAAATATCTAAATTTATTTATTTTGGATTTTTTGAGGTAAATCAAGAGATGTAGGTGTTTAAATTTTAGTGTAGGCGGAATTTGAGAAACTTTTAATGAGATAAGTGGATAATTATTGCTTTAACTCCCACTGGCCATAGACCTCAGTATGTAAGTTTTCTTAATTAATTACTTCTATTTTTTTTTAACTTTTTTTGAGTTAAGTACTGTAATTAAAGTACTTAATTTAAAATCTTAAGAAACTTTATAATTTAAAAATGTCTATAAAGACTTTATAAAACTTATTATTTTACTTTTTTATAATCCATTACTACTTATATCTTTTTTTAGTATCTTATCCCAGACATGCTTTGTTTATACGAGTACATTAAGATACTTTCAATTAAAATAAAGATACATTAATTTGATTAAAATAACAAAAAATATGAATAAATATTATAATCTAACTTTATAATGATAATTTCAATTTATCTTTTTACCAACTTCAATAAATCAAAAAAAAAAAACATTTTCCAAACTAAATTATCATCATTTTTTATAATCACACCTTTACTTATACCTGAAAAGTAAATTTTATTTAATATTTTTTTTTTTAGGTCTAAAAAATTAATTACCCCGTTAAAATTACTTTAAATAAAAAAAACGAAAAAAACTCACGAAATGCTAATAAAAATCGTATGGTATGTAAACCTTTAAATTAACTTTAAAATACAAAGTATTAAATTACAAATGTATCCATATATTCACTTATACATACCTAACCTATAAACCTACAGAAATGAATCTTTAGATACTAATTTTACCAAATAATTTTCAAAATTAACATTTTTTTTTAATGAAACACACACAGACTTAAAAGTGTGTAAAAAATTATTAAAGTGTAACTTCGGGACACTAGGTTAGACCACACAACACTTGGATATATTGTTTTGACTTACTGTTATCTTTAAATGCTTTAGTAATCATTAGATTTTAGGTGTATAAAGTACCTTCATATTTAGGAAAAACGTCTTCAAAATTTGAAGATTTAAACCTTCGGAAGCTCCCGTATTAATGGACTCTTGTACTCTAGGTTAATAGTGTATCTTCATGTGTTGGAACAACGACTTCGTAATTGCTGTAATTGCTACAAATTTGGAAATGCATCGGCATTACTAATGTCGTCTGAACTCTGGGGTCACTGTATATCTTGTGGAGAAATGAAAAGTGGTATATGTGCAAGATTCGACCGTCAGAGGCTGCTAACTTCTTACCCTATAAGAAGTAATAATGTATAATAAGTAAGAGTCAGTATTCCGAAATTTCTCCTAATACATTTGAAAAAACAATTTTTGGTAAAAAATGTAAATTACTTATCTAAAAATCGAGTAATTTAAGAAAAATAAGCAATTAACATTAATTTAGAAACTTGGATCATAATTTGCATAGTAAATTAAGAACTTAGTAAAAAATATAGTCTAATTCAATTGTTTTCAGTGCTAATTTACGTCTACTTTTTAAAATTTTTATTACACTAAGTAAGTACTAAGTAAGTACTTATCTGAACCAGTACAGAGAAATCGTAATTAATTCAATTTCATTGTAAAGTAAATTATGTTTGGATGACTGTAAAAGTTTTTATGTTTGGACATGAACCATGACAAAATTTAAAAATAAAATTATTTTAATTTTATTTTGAAAATGATATTTGCATTTTTAGAGTTCAACTTAATGAGACGTTCACATATTCTACACAATTGGTACCTACTCTAATTTTTAAGATAATTAAGTTTAATTAAGTAATTGCTAGATTTTTACTCTACATAAACGCCTACCTTCAAATGTAGCAAAACTCCCCTTTATTTATTCTCTACCTTGTTAAGATTAAGTATTCAAAATGAGTACCTTCACACACTGGATTCAAAATTCTTATTACTCTTCCACTTAATCATCAATTACTTAGTGAGTACCTTTTTTAACATGGGGAATAATGCAAGATAGGAATGTTTTAGTAATTGAAAGCTGAATTCCCATGAAAATACCAGATAATAAGATGTTGGCGCTTCAAATGTGATAGTGTCAGCCCGCTTAAGGGATGGATCCACCTTATGGAATGTTTTGAACCAGAAGTAATTTATTTAGAAAGATTCAAACAGTTGGAGTTGCGATAAGTGATAAGAAGCGTCGACAAAAGCAAAGCGTAAAAAACTATATACATGATTTAAATAAAGGTGTTTATATTGGAGTATCGCTTTGGTCTTCGATAAACAATATTAATTTTCTATGCTATGCTCTTATCGACGCTGTTATCACTTGTCACAGCTGCAACATAAATGCACCCTTAGAAATTAAAGTGATATAAAACCCTTCTGAAGACTTGATGCTAATTATTCCTCTGTAAGGCTAACGGCTTGTTTGTTCTATTGGTATTTGTTACAATAAATTCCTCATTCAATTACTTTGAGAAAGAGTACCGAGGCTTATCACAATCAATTAGAAGTCATAGACGAAGCCATTTCTAATAATCGATAAATGACGAATTAGTTCAGTTCTGAGTACTGAAGTTAATCGCATTCAATTAGGAGTCATAGACAACATCAACGTCAAAATCGGTAAATGACGAGTTGGTTTTGTTCTTCTTGCTTTAAAAATCTTTCAATTTAGCTATGATTCCTGTTTTCCCTGAGGTTGACCCTGTTTTAAAGAATAACTAACTTGATAAATATCTATTTTAAGATAATAATTACTTTTGTAAAATATACAAATATAATAATTGTTTTTTAAATTTATCTTTTTTATTTTTTTTACAGATAATGAAAATTGACTAAGCCGAATATCAATATGATTGTAAATAGGAAAAGTTAGAAAGGTTAGTTGAATAACATATTGATACTAATATTTATACTGGAATATTTTACATAAACAATTCTAAAATTTTGAAACTTCACCATGTATTTTACTTCTTAAAATTAAGAACAGCAGATAAGTATAGGTACGTGAGTAATTGATCTCCAACTAACAATCACCACCACTTTCTTATTTTTATTAAAATCGAGTACGTTGGCAAGCTTTTTTTCCTCTTTTAAAAAAATAGTACCCATATTAAAATTATTTATTGTGTATGCCTTAAATTTGTTTTTGAAGCCCAAATTTTTACAATATTTACTAATCAGATTAAATGATTATTTAAATACTAAGTACTTTTTATAATTACTTTTTAAACAAACAAAATGTACTCAAAACAAAATAAAGTCAAATATGAAAAATATTTTGTGTACACGTACGGAAGTTTTTTGTTTTTTTCTTTGAAAATAAGTAGAAAATTTTTTATAATTAAAAAAATGTGTTATCAAAGTTTAAATAAAAAAAAAAAAAAAAAAATTAATTAAAATCAAAAAGAACAAAATTGAAAGAAAAATAAATAAAAAAATGATTGTACATATTTATTTTTCTGATAAACCACATAAACTGCAAGATATCATATGGTGTTTATGACACATACAGAATAGAATTTTGTTATTTGTTTTGTTCTAATAAGATTTTTTTATACATTTAGAAAGAGACAAATATAATGATAAATATAAAGTTTTAGAGCTAAACTTTTTGAGGTCACAGAAAGTTTTGTAAATTTAAAATATATATGCAGGTCAAAGATTGGAGAGTTTATTTTATTTAAAACAGATTTTGAGAGATAAATTCTATAATAATGATTTATATACATAGTTTTAAAATATACCCTGATAACCCAGAAGTAGTGCAGGAGTATTGAATGGAAGTACTTCTTTTCTACTGAATTTATTGAAAGTTTTGCTACGTCCTTTCAGCAATTTTTCAGTTCTTTTTCAGTAGTGAATGGAAGTAATTTTTCAGCACTTTTTCAGTGGTCAATGGAAGTAGTTTACTAATGATGGAATAAAATAATTTTCTTTTAGGTATAAAAAGAGAGCGATATAGAGAGTAACTGAACTGTTGTTTCATTCAATTCGCGGAACTTCAGTAGTGATTCATTACTTCTTCAGTACTGAATAATCAGCATTTAAAATTACCTACGCAAAAACATTTTTTTCTATAAGAATTACATTCTATAAGAAAAATAATAAGTGTAAAAATTAATGTGTAGGTGGTCGCAACTGCTGAACTAAGGTTATCAGGGGTACTATAATAGTAAGTTCAGTGCATATTAATATATTAATTAAATTTTATAAAATAAACTTTGTGACAAACATAAAAAGAAATTTTTCGATCGTATTTTATGATCTCTTTGGTTGGAATAGTGTGCTTAGTACCATATATTCAGGGTATGAAGATCCCAATCGCATTTGCTAATGCATAATTTTAACTTTATATCAGCAATCTCTAAGGTTTAATTATGATTTACCTAATAATTAAATATGAATTTTTTCCATTTAAATGGAATAATCACACTAAGAAATTATAAATATTTAACATTGAAATTGGGAACATTGAAAATATTTTTATAAAATTTTAAAAAAAGTCATTAGGCATCGTGCCCAAACGGGTTAATATTTCGCAATCAAAGTACCTAATTTAGCTTTTGCATTATTTGAAAAGAGCAAAAAAATTAGTCTTTACTAATCAAAAAAATTGATCAAAAATTTCATGGCATCGTCATGCTCAAAAGGTTAATCGAACTCAAAAACATGTATAGTTAAAAAATTTGGAATCTAAAATCTTCGCAAAAGTGAACTCAACAACTTCTGAAAATTTCTTGGCGATCGGATGAACAGTGTAAAAAAGGATACAGGGCAGGCAGACATACGGACAGACGTACATTCATTTTTATATATATAGATAGATATAACAGAAAGTTATTGATTTAAATTAAATTTAATATTAAAATAAAAGTTCATTAAAAAATCATTCAAAATGTCAAAAATATATTAGAAAATTTGCAGTCGTATTAAAGTCATTTTCAAAGGACGGTGCAACCCACTGCTTATTTAATTCGTCATTAACCTAGTTCGGCCCAATATCTTTTTGATTTTAAGGTTCTTATGTTAAAATACCTTGTTGCACATTCCGACACAAAAGTGATTTCAAAAATTTTTAATTTTTTGATGTTAAAGAAAGTTTGACCGACTGCATTTAAATTTTGTATATTTGTACCTTCTAGAAAGTACATTTGACAATCCGATTAAATTTGAACTTTTTAACCCTTTTCGGCCCGACGATGAACAAATTATAGAAATCTTGATTTTGTATCCAACTCTGAAAACTTTCCTAATGTCTTTTCATAATTAAAAAGTAAGCAACATATGATTGGGGCTGCCACTCCCAAATCCTAGCTAAACAAATGATTAGAACCCTGATTTTGTATCCAACTTTGAAATCCTTCCTAACTTTTTTTTAAAAATAAAAAGTCTGTAACGGCATGGAAGGCGAGGGATATTGCATATATACACATTTATACATATATAAATATTAGATATAACCTTGATTTTATAACTAACTAAAAATTGGGATTTTGAAATTTGGGGATTTTGTAATTTGGGATTTTGGCATTTCGTGGCGCTCTTTATTTGATTCATAAATTGCTTTCAAAATTTATTTTTACATGTTGCTTTTTAAGTAGATGAAATTAATAACATAGAAAAAGTTTTTACAAACAGTCTAGGTATGTATAAGGTTCTTGGATGTATTTGTCGCTTAATACTACTGGATTTATCAGAAACTTGAGATATTGCCTAGGCAACCTCTAGATTAAACTTTTATTCATTTTTTAACTTATAGGAAATTTGACGAAAATCTCAAGTGAGTTAAAAATTAAATCTTATAATATTTTTTGTGTAATTTTGCACAGGACAGCTTTGACTCAAAGAGAGTTGCTTTGACTGAAAGATAAACCCGTTGCGTTAAGTCCTTCTTTTTAAAATAATGTATTTTGTACTCTGGGACTATTTCTGTTGGATTTCTGCTACTGTATCATACATAATTTTATATTGACAAAAATTGGTAACTGAAGTAATTTTAGTGCTTTAAAAAATAAGTGTGGCCATTTTCTACTAAAAATATTTAAAGTTTTTTCAGTTCTTTTTCTTTCCTTTCAGTTCATTAATTCTTTACTTTATTTCTTTACTTTTAAACCCATTAACTGTTGGACATTCCTTTAAATAAACACAAAAAGAAACATAATTTTATAGTATAGACAAACATAATTTTCTTTTAATAATGTTTACAAACATTGTAATACATATATTCTTAATTTACAGTTATTTTTTTGACTTTTTTTATGAGCAAACAATAATTTGTATAACTTCGATGTATAGTTGATGTCAGTTTGTTTGTTTTTTTGTGTAAACTTTCATTTTGTTTACTTAATAACGGTTTATTAGGACTGGACTGGGTTCCAATTGAAACAAAATACATAAAAAAACTTAAATTATGGCATGATGGCATGTTTGATAATAACACGGCAAGGCAATTATTATATTATGTATTGGCAGCATTTTGGCAAATATATTAAAAGAAAATTTATATATTTTTTTTTAATAAAAATGTTAAAATTATTCGAAAACACGAAAATATTAATTTTTTATTAAGTTGATTTTAAATTGTCTACTTGTCTACTTCTGATAAAAAAGAAATACAAACAAAATTATAATTACTATTTGTTATATATAACTTACAAAAATTTTAATGTCTGGTGGGAATTGGGTATGAGAACTTTTGCACGTGATGTTAAAAATAGATACATAACTATTTTTAAAACAGTTTAATAACGGTCAAAAGAGTTTAATGAAAAAATTATAGGAAATATTTAAAATTAAAGACAGTAGCTAATTTTACTTTGGACTGTTAGAGCCTTAAGTTGTCGAGACATTTTCTAATATAAGGTGGGCCAAAAGTCACCATGGAGTTCAAAAGTTTAATAACTTTTTCGTTTAAAATTTTTTTTTTTTTCAAATTTTGTTAATCGAGGCTTGGATTACATTTCCAAAGGCCATTCAATTTTACTTACTTTTTTTTTTACAAAACTACTGTACAATTTAATTATGAGTATTGAAGCATATTTCCAACTTAATAAATGTGAATAAGCAAAATATGTGATTTTGGGGTACTGCAAAACCCAGAGTTGTTTATCAGCGACACTTACACGCGTTCGAATGTACATCATGATGTGGGGTAGCATCACGACGGGTTTTCGGTCCTCATAGAAATAAAGTTGGTAATGCTGTGACAGTGAATGCGGCATACGGCCTGTGCCACAATTATTCTTCTCAGTTACTCTTCTTTGATGACCAAATTATGTCAGGAAATTCAGGATTCAATGTTAACTGCACCAGATTATTGCCTATGTTGTTGTTTCAAAGAACGTGTTTATTTCAACAAGTCCCAAACTATAGAGCAGAAGCAAAATATTAAAACTATGAATATGGCAATAGACCACGATACTTTTCGTACTGTTTTGCAAAACACCCATTTAAGAGCACAATTTTACATTGATGAAAATGGTGGTCATTTATCTGACATTATTTTTCATAATTTAAATTTAAATTATGCAATTATTTAGCAATTTATTTATTTAAAGTTTCGATTTTTTTTTTTATTAACGATTGTTGCATTGGGCTTTGATTAGATTCTATACCGTAAGAGTCGTTTGCGAAAACAATTATTTTTCATCGTTTGGAACGACTGAGTTTCCTAAATCCCATCCCATGTAATTCAAATGCTCTTGCTACTATGTTTTCTAGTTGTCTTCGAAGCATATTTTTTCACCGCATACCTATTAATTTTCTTTTATGTTTCATAACTTGCTCCACACTCATTATTTTCTACAAGATTTTATTTACTCTATTTTTCGGACAGGTTTCTATAAATATAATGCTTGGAAATGTTTTGAAAATTACCTGCAACTAGTTGACCATTTTGATCACTTAAAGTTCTACGTTTATATACAGGTAGATTCAGTTACCATAAGACGATTTTACACAAGAACGGTATATTTTCATAGTTTTCTTGCTTATTGAACGTTAGTTACCTCATACTTGTTAAAATTTTCCAAGTAAAACTTTCTTTTGAACCATTTTCTGGACGTGCGACTTGTGTTGATTTGAGTTCAATTTGTTTGCTGCAGACACAATATAACTAATGCATCTTTTTATGATATACTGAGTACTATTTTACAAAAACCTATCTCTCTCAAGTTTAGAAATCTCTTAACTATTTTTATACCCGTGCATACTAAAATTATTCTTCCGTTAGTAACGCATCGATCCAGACAGACTAGATACTGTGTCAGAGGTAGGTGTCGAATCAGCATCGAAAAATAAATCGACTAGCTATGTGTGTCCGTTTGTTCATCCGTCCGTCTGTAAGAACGATAACTTAAAAACTAAAGGCGCTAAAGTTTCGAAAGTTAATAAGGGCTGTTATCTTTTTTTAATAGTTGTCTAATTTAAAACCAAGTCTTGCAATAAAGGGGAAAAAAAAATAACAAACCACTGAGTTCAATAATTTTTTAATACGCGCTATTACTACTTATAATTTTTTTAATAGGCGCTGTTGCTTCATTACCATTATTTTACTTTAAAATTTTTATATTAACCACATTTTACGTAATTTGATAATTTAATAATAAATTCTAAATGTATTAGTTTAAAAAATGGTTAATAAAATAAAAAAAATAGAAATAAAATATCAAATTCGAATACATTATTCGTTTTCATGTTCTATACACCTATCTACATTAATTGTATATAATGTACTTATATTCCTTAATTATTATATTTTTATGAATCGATATTGAATTCACCTTCACCTGAAAAACTAGAAAAGAAACTATTTTATTTCTATAGTTCTCTTCACCCCGATTTTCTATATGTATTATGTGTGTATACATGTATACATGTGTATTAAATCGACGACCTATTGGAGATCATTACCTTTTCATGTTCTTGATGTGTTCAGTTGTAATTTTTTTTTTATGTTCTATTCCGTTTCATTTTGTTCTGGTTTTGTATTTTGTTTTTTTTTTATTTTCGTGTTGCTTTTCTGACTGATGGGCATTAACAAAGATGAATCGCCATTATTCATGATGGATTTTTAAATACCCAAGAAGGTACAACTAATTGAAAAATAAATATAAATTTCGAAATAAATAGGTAAAATAAAATAAAAAAAAAAACAAACCAATTTAGGCGACATCATGGGGCTCTATAGAATGACTAAGTGGAGTTTTTTTTAAATAATTGTATATGAAGATTTACAGTATTCGACTAAATCAAATGGTCTTCAACTCTTAAATTTGTTGGATATATATATAACTAATGAATTATGTGAAATTTTTTATCAATTTTAAAAAGTTACTCAAAGTCCCAAAGCCCCCCTCATAAAACCTTCTCCGTAACCAAAATAATGGGAATCCAACCTGATTGCGCAGTAAAATGGCTCGAAACGAAGTCCATCAAGGAAAGCGATGCTGGGTGCTCTAGTAAGTGTGTGAGAAATCCAGGTTATTTCGCAGCATTTCCATTTACTTCCATGCCTATTATTTTGAAGGAGTTGTGATGTACGAGGTGCTTAATACAAGTTAATATATGAGAGAGTCACAATTTTGGAATGAACCTTTTAATTGCAATGAACAATTTTAAGAATCTGGGGTTCTTTAAAAAAAACTTATTTAGTTTTCAATTAAATAGTGATTTCCGACTTTCCAATAATAAACAGATGTTTAAATTAGTGGATATATTTTTTCTAGAGTTTACAGAATAATACTTACTATGAATATATTATGGGCTTAAAATTGTGGAACAGTCGATCTGTTGCACCGATAGCACTTTTTGGCTACATTAATTTCCATCGTCCATGTAAATCACCATTGATAACATTTTAGATTACTTTATTCATTCAACATTTTCATAAATCTATTGGTTCCTTTTTTTTGTTCAATACTGTAAATTGTAAATTACAATCAAGACAAGAACAATAATAACAATAAAAAACTTAGGAAATTAAATAGCGAGTAAAAAAAGAAACAATATACGATATCATAAAAGAAACATGCTATTTTACAATTTTAGTACTCATACTACTTTTAGTACATATATACATATAATAAAATATATTTATTTTACTAATAGTTAGATGTAGGTAAAGTAATTAAGTTAAACAGTATGATTTATCAAACTTGTAAAACTTTCATTTTACATGGAATGAAAATAAAATATTATAGAACTTTAAGTATAGACAGGAGAATGTAAAAGTAGTTAAGACAATTTACTATAGGAGGAAGACAACTTAAAAGTTAATATACTAAAAATAACGGTATTTCCTCAATTGTAATCAATATACTAAAAAACGGTAACTTAAACTAGTTTTTAATGCCTAAATTAAGTAAATATTAATTAAGAATAGTACATAAGTATATATACTATAAAAATTAAGCGCCATTTTTAAATACTAAAGCATTTTATTACACAGTTTGGGAGTTAGTAGATTTCTCGGAAAGAAATGTCACTTTTGTACTAGAAAGTGAAACTTTATTTGTGGTAAGTTTTTCAAAGTTTTTCAATTTCTTTTTAAACTATCATGTCCGAATTACATGTCACTTATATTTTTTTTTACAAATTTATGACAAGTTTTTATGACATAAAATATTTTTTTAAGGTATAGAGTACCTAACCTATAGATATTAAACCGGAAGGAAATTTGGAAAAAAAAAACTCTTTTGAAGGTATTTAACCTTCTCAATTACAATTTTTGATAGAAACTACTTTTATTTTGTAGAAAAATAGTTAATTTTGAAACTGAATAGAAATTTAGTAATAAAAGTTAAATAGAAATTTAGTAATAAAAGTTAAGATTGAAAAAGTTAAAGTTATTTTGTGCGTTCTTTCTATATTAAAAGTAAAGTACCTAGAAATAAAAGAAGCAGCAGAAAAAGTTTAAAGAAATAATTGATTTTTTTAATGTAAAACATTTTCCATTTCAAAAATTTTCAAGGAAATTAAAATTTTAACTGATGGTAGTTATTTTGACAATTATTTAATTGAAAAAGTAACCTTTATTTTACATTTTTTTTATTTTAATTAAAAAACAAAAATAAAATTAAACAGAAATACTACAACATTTGGTAGTACTTAATTTTTTATATCTGGCATTGCTGTTGCGAAAATTTATGTAAAAAGTCATTATTATTAAGAAAGAAAAGAATTTCTTTGCATGTCCAATAAAATTGATAACAAATTGAGGTTATATCCCATTTAAGATTGAAATTAATTTGAATTAATATTTAGAAATATTGTTGGGTATATTTGTAAGAGTTCGATGAAATTAAAAAATTTCAAGGATTTTTAATTTAATATTAGTCTTCTTTTTATAATTTTTTTAACAGCTTTGAACTTAGCCCCTCATTTCAATCCTGAATCGACCATACTCCTTTTTTTTAATGCGTAAGTAATAGACAGTACTTTCGCCAGTGCTGACAAAAGGAAATCTAAGGCGGAGGTGAATAAAAAATGAAGCTTCAAATGCAGAAGCAGAAGTTTTTTTTTTAAAGAAGAACAGTTTTTCCATAAGATTAACAGTTTTATGACCGTCTTCAACAAATCTGTTAAAGATTAGGTACAATATAAAAGGTACTTCTTTTGGCAAGCTGAATGGCACAGTAGTTAGAGTGCCGATCTTCGCTATGAAAGCCTAAATTCGCATCCCAGTGAAAGTGAAAAAAACGTTTCTGGTTTATGACTCGACTCAGTTCCTATTCGCCATTGGGTTCAAATTAATGGCTTAATCAATAATTAATAATTATATATCCTTAATAAAACATACATTAATATAACAATGTAAACAAATGCAAAATATAAACAAATAATTTAATTGAATAATATAACTCACAGATATAGAATACCATATAATTTAGTTACAAAATATTACAATATTAACAATTTTGAAAATCTAAAATGTTTCTACATGTACCAAGGCCTAGTACTATCACATATTTATGTTGTATGTGGAATTCATTTAGATCAATCCTAATAACACGAATATAATATGACTCCCTGTTCCAACATTATGGTATACATAGGCTTCCTAGCCTAACAGTTGAACAGTTAGCGCTTAAAAAAAATGAGTTAATCCATATTCTTCTCTTAATTTTTTATATTTTATATAAATATATAATATATAAAATATGCAAAATAAATAATAGCTATTACTTAATTAATAAATAAATAAAATACATTTATTTCTATCCTCACACATCTGAAAAGCAAAAACATATGCTCCACTCTATTATCACGATGTTTGTCGTAGGTGACTGCAGTCTATAAATAAATAAATAATATTGAATTTTATAAAACATTTATTCCTATTAATAAAATATTTTTTTTTTTGTAAAATTCTATAATTTAAAAGGAAAAGTCACTTAAAATTTTAATATGAATTAATTATTTTTGAAAAATATTATAAAAAAAGAAATATTTATTGTTAAAAATAATTTAATATTATTTTTAAAATAAAAATAAAATTAAAATGTTAAAGGTCTTACTTGACCTTGTTCTAACAGGGTACTTGTGTGTGTATATGACGTATAAGAGTTACATACCTACTTGTTTACATACAAGGTAGGTATATCTTATCCTTTTTATTAGCTCAAGTACAATTTTTTTTGGGGGGGGAACGGGATAGTATGCGGAACTTAGCTTGATGGGTTCCAGTTACATCAACCACAGCCTATGCTATCTCCACGCCAAGTTTTACCTTCACGAGGTCCTTCCTGTTACGCTGAGCAACTCAGTCGAAAGATCAGGTAACCAACCCTGGTGGTGTAGGTGAGTCAGCAACAAACAAAACTGGCGGTTTCTTTTGGGCCACTTCTACATTTAGATTTAAGGGCCAAGAAATAGCAGCGTCTGTTCCTATAGTAGGCGGCTGCAAACAGCGTCTGTACTCTTAAAGAGCGGCTGATGAAAAAAAGAAAGAAAACTACCGTAAACTCTCCAGAAGGCAATGGGAAACCACTGGAGTAATAATCCCTAGAAATATCATATGAATACATCAAAAAACAAACGGCCCTCAGTCTCCGGCAAAAAGAGGGTGCTAAGAATCCCCGGAGGTAAAACCAAAGCTACAATAAAAATAGGAACGTGGAATGTCAACAGTCTGTTCGAGTCAGGAAAAATCTATAACACTATTCAAGAAATGAATCGTTTAAAAATTGATATACTTGGTATCAGCGAAACCTGGTGGCCAAACAACGGAGTAAGTTGTGTAAAGGGGACAAAATTTTATTATTCCGGTAATAACAACACAAGGCACAGGAATGGCGTCGGTATAATATTGTCTGAAGAAATCGCAAAACATGTTTCCGGCTTCGTGCCGTTTTCGGATAGAGCCATGCTACTGAAATTAGATTCAAAACCGATCGCAATTAATATTATACAAATTTACGCACCGACAGCGGATAAACCTGACGATGAGATAGAGGAGTTTTATGAACACATAACATATCTTTTAAAACAAACAAAACCTCACGACCTGAATATCATAATGGGCGACTTTAATGCCAAGGTTGGTACCGGAGGAGTAAAAGACGTAGTTGGGAATTTTGCTCTAGGAACTAGAAACGAAAGGGGTGATCGTTTGGTACAATTTTGCCAGGAAGAAAATTTAAAAATTATGAATACGTGGTTTTGTTTACCTGCAAGAAGATTATATACCTGGAGATCTCCACAAGATTCAAGTGAACATGTAGTGCGAAACCAGATTGACTTCATTATTGTAAATAAACGATTTAGCTCATCCATTAGGAAAGTAAGCACATACCCTGGTGCCGACGTTCCATCGGATCACAATCTTTTGGTGGGCAAAATAAACATCAAATTGGCAAGACCAAAGAGATCCA
Source organism: Dolichopus griseipennis (assembly GCA_963082915.1). Classification (NCBI taxonomy): domain Eukaryota; kingdom Metazoa; phylum Arthropoda; class Insecta; order Diptera; family Dolichopodidae; genus Dolichopus; species Dolichopus griseipennis. Next base: position 358,977,695 of record OY720441.1, read on the forward strand.
ATCGAGAAACAAAATTGGATATGGAAAAGCTGAAAAATAGTGAAATAAGAGATCGGTTAGCAGCAGAGATCAACAATCAGGTACGAAATTTGAGAAATACAAGAAATCTATGGGCACAAACAAAGGATATCCTTAAAGTAAAGTCTCGAAACATCCTGGGTACAAAAAAGTATTTCCCTAAACAGAAATGGATGACAGACGAGATTTTGCATATGATGGATGTAAGGCGCCAATACAAAAACAATAATATTGGGGAGTATAAACGTATTCATCGAGATATCCAAGCTAAAATTAGGCGTGCCAAGCAAGACTGGTTAAAGAAAGAATGTGACGAATTAGAGAAACTGCAACATCTACATGATGATTTCAATGTCCACAAAAAAATTAAAGAAATCACGGGTACAAATCGTAAAAAACTTACCGCTGCATTAACAAACGAACAAGGTCAACTTATAGCTGATGTAAATGAGGAACAAAAAACCTGGGAAAATTATGTTCAACAGTTATTTCAAGATCAAAGCAGAACAATAAACAACAATAACACTAACACACTACCTTTTGGATTCCCAATAACAAAAGAAGAAGTTAAAAAGGCAGTATTGTCATCAAAAAACAATAAAACTACAGGCCCGGATGATTTACCAGCAGAAATAATAAAATTAATAGATTATGATAATTTAGATATATTGGTCAAAATTTTTAATGAAATATATGACACAGGTAATTTCCCAGAAGATTGGCTAAAGTCGACATTTATTACACTCCCGAAAAAAGCGAATGCTAAAAGCTGTAAAGATCATCGTCTGATAAGTTTAATGAGTCATGCGCTTAAAATCTTTCTTAAAATACTGCAAAGTCGAATGTATTCCAAGTGCGAAGCACATATGGGAAAAACGCAGTTCGGATTTAAACAAGGCACAGGCACGAAAGAAGCTCTTTTTGGCGTAAATATATTGGTACAAAACTGCAGAGATGTTCAGAAGGATGTTTTTCTCTGTTTCCTTGATTACGAAAAAGCTTTCGATAGGGTGCAGCATGAAAAGTTGATAGAAATCTTAAGTGCATTAGATATCGAAGAAAAAACTATAAACTGTATCAGAAATCTTTATTGGAACCAAACAGCTAACGTAAAAACTCAGCATGGCTTAACAGATAGCATTGCAATTCAAAGAGGTGTACGTCAGGGCTGTATTTTGTCACCAATGCTCTTCAACTTATATGCGGAAACTATCTTCGTAGAGGCACTATCTGATGTGGAAGTAGGCATAAAAGTCAACGGCACGTTTTTAAATAATATAAGATATGCTGACGATACGACGTTAATAGCTGATAATATTATCGATTTACAACATATAGTAGATAGAGTCAACCACTACAGTAACAATTTTGGGCTTAACATCAACACTCAAAAAACGAAATTTATGATAGTCAGCAGAAATAGAAAACCATATCCTGGTGCGACTATTACAATTAACAACAGTCAAATCGAAAAAGTGTCCACTTTCAAGTACCTTGGATGCTGGCTAAACGAAGACTGGAGTTGTAATGGGGAAATAAAATGCCGAATTGAAATGGCCAGGAAGGCATTTCTTAAATATAAGGAGCTTTTTTGCAGCAGGAACCTCAGCATGAAACTGCGGATACGTTTCGTTAAATGTTATGTCTGGTCTGTTTTATTATATGGTGTAGAAGCATGGACAGTAAAAGTAAAAGATATGAATAAGCTTGAAGCATTCGAAATGTGGACATACAGAAGAATGCTCAAGATTTCATGGGTAGACCGTGTCTCGAACGAGGAGGTTCTCAGAAGAATGAACGTGACAAGAGAACTAATCACAACTGTCAAACGTCGAAAAACAGCATACTTTGGCCATGTAATGAGGAGTGCGAAATACGAGATGTTGCAGCTCATCGTGCAGGGGAAGATCGAAGGGCGAAGGGGAGTTGGTAGAAAACAACTGTCTTGGCTCCGAAATATTAGAAATTGGACTGGCATATCAGAAATTGGTGCACTGGTAGAATCAGCAAGGGACAGGGAGCGATACAAACAAATCACACAAACTATCATATGACGCTAACATTCTGTAAAGAATATGCAACACAAGAAGAAGAAGAAGTACAATTTCTATTTTTTAAACATATTAAAAATTGTACTAGATTTATACGGTATCCTTGGCATCACATAAAATTTTTAAACCTTATTTGACGTCTAAAATAAAAGAAATTTGCTCATCCAATTTTATTTTGTTGTTCTATATTTATTTCATTTAATCTAGAACCCTGAAATACAAATAATAACCACTTCAAAAAATATTTCTTTATTTGTATTGTAAAATTTTTTTTTCTCTCTTAATTATTTAAATGACATTTAGAATCAAATAACAGTTAGAATTTATGCCATTTTTAAGCTTCGTTCAGTTGATTTGGTTGTTTGGTTTTTTTTTTGGAAGTTAAAGTTGTCATAAAAATTTTTCGTTTTTCTGCGTATTGTTGTGTTGATGAGATTTGAGTTGAGTTGAAGAAGGTTTCAAGGTAAAAACGGTAAATATTTAAAATGTATACTCTAATTGATATTCTAATAATAAAGACTAACCTCCTAAGTACAATTAGCGCAGTCAACCATGTGGGTATAGAATACTTCTTTAAAAGTTAGACATATGGAAAACAATACAAAAAATGCATACAATGAAAGTAACAGCAAAGTTTCAATGTAGCCTTGACGCAAAAGTAACGTCTTTGCTACTTTGACAGCTAAATGTTTCTGTTTTGTTTGCCATTTATATTTATTATTAATTATAAACTTATTAACTTGAAATTGGAGAATATACAAATGTCACTTTAACGCTTTCAAAATTTGGCATTGTACTTGAAAACTTTTATAACTGCGTTTTTTGACATTTTGAAAATCTCATTGTGCTCAAAGCTAAAAGTTTAGATTATGTTATCAATTTATTTCTAAGATTTAAGTGCGAATATTTTTAAAAGATAATTTGAATCAAATTTTAATGAGACATATTGAACAAGTACCGTTAAATTATTGCATATCACTGTAATTATGAAAGTTTTGAATATATTTCCTAAAATTGAATTTGACGGAACACTTCTCTTCCGAATTTACATTACAAAACTTATAAGATCATATTTATTTATAATTTACTGTTCAAACTCTTTCAAATAAAACAAAACTATTGTTCGTGTCGCCATTCTAAAACTTATTGTATTAATATGTAAAATAAAATATACTAAACTCATTTAAATTTGTAATATAAGTATACAAAAAAAATCATGCATTTATGAATTATGTCTACCTTAGTTGACATTTATTAATGATATAAAACACAGTCACACCTTTAATATATGCATTTACATAAAATAAACCTCATATCTAAATTCTTGTATTATATCTATATCTATTTTTAATGTATACGTACGTTTGTTAACTTTACAATACATATAATTTAGTTCAAAATATTTATATAAAAACAAATGTACTCATAGTGTATACCTCTTGACATTTATAAGAACAATTTATGTCAATCCATTTTTAACATATTATACTCATAAATTTGAAGTGAGTGCATACCAACCTGCATACAAAAATAATTTTCTGCGTTACATAGATCAAAATATGCATACAAACTTACATATATATATATGTTTATATTAATTTGATGTACTACATGTGTCATTTATTTTATTTATTCAATAAAACAAAAAATATATGTATATTATCTGTCACAAATAAACCGTTATAAAAACAAGTATTCTTCATTAAATAAAAATTTTATAAATAAAACAGAATGTTTTGATGCAACAAATGTCAAAATTCCTTTGAAAAGAAACATTATATCTCTTTAATTATATTCTGCATATAACCTTGTTGTCTCTTTCTTACTATATTTTTATTTTTTTTTTGTTATTTTATTTTTTGTCTAATTAAAATATTTATAATAGTAATATAACGGTAAAAATAATTATAATTATGGTATATATATATATATAAATGTACCTATGAACATTTTATAAATAAGAAAATGAATTAAAAATAATAAAGGCAAAAAAAAAAGAGTGAGAAAGATATATAAAGAAAAAGTTTGAGATTATTTATTTTAAAAAAATTATTTTTTGATTTAATTAAAAAAAAATAAAATGTTTTTATTTTATCTCTGTCTTGCACTGCTTTGTTTTTATATTTTTTTTTTTTAAAATTTTCAATTGTGGTCCTTGAGGTTTTGTCTTTGCGTTTTTTATTTTATTTTTTTTTTGTTTTTATAAAAAAATATGATGCAGTGAATTTCGAATACGTCATGAAATATGTTGTACACCTATATATAGTGTAAACATTTTTTTAAAATATTGCCGTAGTTGTGGCTTAGGAATGCTGCATGTTGTTGGCAGTATAGAATGGTTTCATTATATTTTTAATATATAAGTGTATTAAAATTAATTTTTAATTAATAGAATTTTTAATATTATTTATTATATTTGTTTTGTTTTTAAAGTAAATTTTATTTTCTAATACGTATATTGAATTATTTATAATTAGAGAAATGTCTAATTATATTTAATTTATATTTATATTATTAAGAAACATAAGATAAACTGTTATTAATTTGAAGAATACATCGTTGCGACAAATTGTTTACCAAACTTCGTGCCAAAGAGGGTTAACAAAATTGAAATATTTTATTATTATTAACTTTACTGTCAAGGAATAACTCATTGTATTATTTAATGTCAAGGGACTCGGTTAAATCGATTTATTTAAAACCAAAGAAATGCAATTCCAAAACTGCTGAATCGTTGTGCTTTAAGGTTCGTCAAAACCAAAAAACTTGGATTTCCGGTGTTGTTTAAAAAAGGTTCTTTTATAACACATGAACCAGAAGTTTTACACAAATATAATACGACACGCTTAATTTAAGGTCTGTGTGTTAAGTTATGAAAAATTATAAGAATTTAATCTAAAAATTTTATAGAAGTAGTTATATGAGTTGTATTTATTGAGTTATTTATAAACAGTTCCTTATCTTATACAATACGATAAGGAAGTGCAGCATGTCTTTTCTTTTCAGGCATGGCAGATTCGACTATTTATTAATTTTTTTAAGTAATATTATTTATTTATATATTTTATATTTTATAAAATATATTTCGTAACCATGGGGATTTGAAAAAAAAATTATATTTCAGTATATTTTCAATAATTAAAGATTAATGAATCGTATGGGAATCGAACCTACATCCTCTCGATTAATACGCCAAATGTTTACACACTACACTACCGAGGCTCCATATTAATTAGGTTTATAATTAATTTTTTCTGACAATCTGAGGGGTGAGATTTGGGGTGCGTAGGGGTAGTTAAACAATCTTCATATCTTTTGTGAAGATATCTTCCATCTTCAATTATTTGTATCATTTATTTTTGGACCAATTCCAAATAAAATGTTTAATTGTAATCCAACGGTTAAATCAACTGTTAAATTTAAATCGAATTTAATCTAATATGCAATTTAACCAATTATGCTAAAAATTACAAATTCTTAGAAGTACATATATAGGTATTAAAGGTATATGTATATATATATATATATATATATACTAATTGAAGGTTAAAACAGGTAAAACTATATTTGAAATAAAGCAATAATTCAGTTCTGAATAACATATTGATTAAAATAATTAGTTCTATTAAATTAATTTAAAATAAACGATTCTTAACTTTTTATTATGTATAGAATTTAATAAATTAAAAGCTGGAAATATTTAACTTTCTTTCTAAAGGATTTTCATGGGGCTGAGCATATGAAAGTTTTCGAAGTTGCTCAGAATTTCGTCTGATATTTCGTTTGGTTCAAATTTTTTTTTGTAACAAGAAAAGGATTTACTGTTATAAATGTTACAATTATTTAATTACTTAACAAATAGGCTGAAGGTTCGAAAAGGTCAACTGCGCGATTGCCTTGTAAATTTTAGGGCTAAAATTAGGCGAAAAATAAAAAACTTCTGTCAAATAAAATGGAACCCATATTTGACGATGGAGTCCTTAAGGGTTCCATGTAGTCCTTCGAAATTTATTCCGGTTTATTTAAGGCAATGTATCTGCAAAATGGGACGCTTAAGGACTCCATAACCAAATGAGACCTATATAAAAATTATTTATTTTCCCCCTAGATTTTGCTCTAAAAGTTACAAGACAATCGCGCAGTTAAGCTTTTGGGAACTTTTTCAAAAAATATTATGAGTTTTCCTAAAATATTAACAAAAATTGTTTTATTAAACACGTTAATATTAGGATCCCAAATTATACTGAAAATAATATTTTCTAAGATTAAAAATTAAATATTAAATATTAATTTCCTATAAAAACAAAAAATTTATATAACATACATATATTCTTAAAATATTCACTAACTATATTATTTATAAAATATTGATTTTAACCTGTAGGCGACTTTAAGTTTTTTTTATGTAACATATAAAAACAATTTTCATTCTAATTTTTCATTTATTGTTTCTTTCTGTTTAGTTGTACATATGCACATTTTGTTTCATCTTGTGCATTAAATAATTACAACTAACTATTATTATGTATATATATATATTCATATCAACATAAAATGTCAACATACACTGTAAATAGTTAACTTAACATTTATATATACTCCTCTTATATTAATAAATACTCCTACTATATACATAAATAATTGCGCGTTGTTTTAATTTTATTGAAGAAAAAAGTAAAAAAAAATAAATAAAAACAGTCCACACGAAATGTAGGTCATCTTATTGCCTGCCTGCCTGTTATTACAAAAAAAAATGTTATTTTTTAAAATGAAACATTGGTACTATATTGCATCAACTTATTAAATATGCAGTTGCACTTTTTTTTTCTTTATACTTCCCAATTCCATTATCATTAAGAACAACACAAAATGCAACTACAGTAACAATGCACCCATTTTCTTAACGAACGAATATGACGTCTTCTATATTTTACTGTTTTTTTTTTTTTGAAATTAATTTAAAAAGTTTTTCCTCTGTCCCCACTCATTTCTTTTGAATACGACCTTATAGTTAAAATACCTTACGCTTGTTTTACACAATTATCAAACTATATGTATATATGAATATGTAAAAATTGCTTATAAATTAAAAGGCGCCCTCTACTAACAAAACTGGCAAAAATTGTTTGTGTATATGTTTAAGAATATAAACAATCAAATTTCTTTCTATTATGCACTCTTATGGAAAATGTAGACATAAATTATTAATTTTTTAGCACAATATTTTTGTTTTATTTAAAAAAAATTGACTTAAGTTGATTGAATGTCAATTCATATAACTTCCAGTCGTTTCTGATCTAACTGGCATCACACCTGTTTAAAATAAAGTGCATGCAATTTAAAAAAAAATTGCATCTTCTGTCATCAAAATAACGGTAAAACCTCGTCTTCAATTTTTGCTACTTCTATTATTCAAATTTAATTTTTTTTAGATTTATTGCAACTCACAGCCCTTCCATAATAATTTTCTACAGTTTCTTTAACATTTTTCTGCAGTTTATGATAAATATTGCCTAAATATAAAGAGCATTTTACTTAAAAAAAATTTATCTACTGTCATCAAAATAACGGTAGAACCTCGCCTTCAATTTTTCCTATTTGTCTTATTCATATTTCATTTTTTTTAGATTTATTGCAACTCATAGCCCTCTCATAACAAGTTTCTACAGTTTCTCTTATATTTTCTACAGTTTCTGAAAAGTATTACCTAAATATAAAAAGCATGTAAATTTAAAAAAAATGTATCTACTGTCATCAAAATAACGGTAGAACCTCGCCGTCAATTTTTTCTATTTCTCTTATTCATATTTAATTTTTTTTAGATTTATTGCAACTCATAGCCCTCTCATAACAAGTTTCTACATTTTCTCTAATACCTTTTGGGTTCTATTTATTGTTATTGTACATGTTGTTATATTGCATTTTGTTCTATACGAATTTTCTAAAAATAATTTAATTCGCTTCACTTTGACGGGAATAATTTTTACATTGTTGTTATTGCAACTGTTGTAGTTATTTTTGTTTAAAAAAATAAAAAAACAACTAAAAAAAAAAGAAGAACATTTTGAATAAAATTGTTCACTAATGAAATTTTGTAGCAAAAATATGTACAATATAATATAAAGAATTGGAAATAAGTAAGAGTAGTAGCAGTTATATATTTTTTGTTATTGATGTTGTTTTAATCGTTGTTAGGTTGTTAAATTTCATAAATATTTCTTGTAGAACCTATGTAAATCTAAACTGATTGCATGTATATGCATTTATATCTATATAAAAATTGTATAAACAAAGTCATAATCAACTTAGTCTATACATATATATAAAATTTAACATGAACATTTTATATAAATAATTTTGATTGTTTAAGAGGAATTAAATTTAAAAAATAAAAATATTTTTTGTAAAGAAATAGTGAAAATATGAAATAAATAAAATGACTACAATATAAGTAAGTAAATTAACAACAATATATGGAAGCAAACTTATGGGATTTAAAAACTTTTTAGAAATATATTATATTTTATGAATAACTGTTAAAAAATCGGTGTGTTTCAGTTTAAAATGAGATTGCAAATGTTAATTAGATAAAATATTGTATTATTGAAGTAAGTACTTAAAAAAACCGTCATTGAATCTGTGTTTCTAAACTTCTTAGCAAATTCTTTAATTATCAAATAGTTACTCTATTACTCTTGTAAAATAGACCAAAATACCAAAGATACCATAGTTACACAATATAAGAATATATCGTTATTATCTTTAAGCTGTTTCGGATTATTATATTCTCGGTCATTAATTAAAATAACTCTATTTTAGTAAAAACAATTAAATATTGAACTTTGAAGAATAACATCCTTCCAAAGGTTTCTAATTCTCAGATCATATCTAATTTTTTATTAGATATGATATTATCGAGGTTCGAACCTACACCTTTCGACTAAAACGCCGACCACTAAGGTAGTCCTAACCACTAAGTCAGTCATCGATCAAACATTACTTTCTCCACGTTTTGTTTTTTGATTTTTTATTTTTATTTAACAGAATAGAAGAAGAGTGTTGAAGATATTGATATTAGTTCAAAAAATATATGTGGCAACTACCGGAAGCCTTGGTCCGATTTTAATCAAAAACAATAGGGAACCTACAAATTGTCTAAAAATGTGTAAGTTTGAAAACTCTAGCTACTTTAGTTTTTGAGTTATCGTGCTGACGGGTGGACGGATACACTCTACGGGATCGATTTACTTTTCGATGCTGATTCGATTTGTACTTTTGACATTATATCTAACATCTAGATCGATCCGTTACAAACGGTGGAGTAATTTTAATATCCCCGTGGCCTTTTTTTATAAAATAAATATAAATATGGCGGCATAAATTTAATTTATAATTTATAGTAATGGCAGTTTATACCATAATACAAAATATATACCTGCCACACCTGAAAGGAAAGCCCGGATCACTCACTTATCAGCTTCAATGGGGTAGGGGACTGTCCATAAATAAATAAATAATATCTCTGATAAAGATTAAAATTCCGAACCCAGATTTCATAATGTCTAAGTTGTAAAGAGATAGCTTTTTTACAGATTTTTTACAGATGCAGATTTTAAATCTGTAGTGTTTAATTTAATTTTTTATTGAATTGCGACATCGTCATACATCTTTTTTTATGAACTTTGCGCTAAACATGGCTAACTTATGCAATAAGAATTATACCGTTATATGAGCTTTCCGAATAAATTTTTGTAACTTAAACTAAGTTAAGCCGTTTAAATCACATGGGATTAAATCCCATATGATTAATTCACAAGCTTTTTTTTCCTGTTACTCCACTTGGAAGCATAGGGTTTCAACTTGAAGTCTCCAATCATTTTTATTAATAGTCTTTTCTACTATTTCGTTCTAGGATATTTCTTGTCTCCTTAATTCATCTAGCACAGTTCTTCTCCGTGTTGTTCTGGATCTACTTTTTGACCTGGAGGATTCCAGATAAGCACCATTCTTGTTATGTATTTTTCATTTTTCCTAAGTGTATTGCCAATCCACCTCCATTTTTTTCTGGTGATTTGCAACACTATTGATTCTTCGATTGTTAATATTAAAAATTTCAAAATCGCAAAACTAATTTTCAGATAAATTTCCTAAGACCACACACTCTGTATTTTTCAATTTTGACTTTTAAAATGAACTCATATTTAATATTATTTCAAAAAAAAATTTATGTACATCCAATTATTTATAAAGTTTTTTTTTTTTTTTAAGAAAAGAAACAAAACGGCTTTGAATATTTGAAGAATATTTTTATTTTTCATCATTCATATATTATTTTACTTTGATTTTCATTTTTTAAAACCCTCTGAAGAACTGTGTATAGCTTCTGTTCTGCAGTTCTTTTATTTCTTCAATTTTTTTCCTTTTAAAATACACTCGTGAATTTCTTTGAGTTTACAATTTTTTTTTGAAGTACTCACAAAAAAAACAAAAACAACAACCTTTAATATTTTATAAGAAACTAAAATACCCACTCAATGTTTAACAGAGTCAGAGAGTAGTTTGTAAAAAAAAAAAAGTTTTGCATGTCAAGAGGTCACATTAATGTTAAATATTAATAAATAACAAAATGAAATTATAATGTAATTTACAAAAAAAAAAAAACAAAAAAAATGGGATTAAATAGACTTTATGTATAGTAATATTTTTAGATGATTTTTAAAAATACATAAATTACATAAATAACATTTATGTAATTGTATATTAACTTAAAATTAGGTTAAAATTTAAAATGATCTATGATGATGAATTATGAGGTCATATGCTTGAATGACATTTTACATAATATATATATAGACACAGGCAAGTTCATATAAAAGTATATAATGAAAATAAAATTGTATAATATCTTGTATATGTAGTACTAATGAATCATGTATTTAGTACTGAAGGGGAATGATTTTGAATATAGAAATTACTGAAGGATATTTATAAGATATATATATATATATATATACATTTTAGCCCTTTTTATATATTTTATTTAACCTATAATAAAAAGACTCTCCTTTCCTATATTTAACATTTGCGATTAACGTATTTGAACAGATGCTCTTATAAAATAATATTAGGAAACTTGTATAGACTATATAGAGCCACCTATTGTAAATATGTTAATTCTACAATTTACAATTTACTTACCACAAAATATTTAAAAATAAATAATCGTAACACATGTTATCAAGTAATGTACTGAGACTGACTGAAGTGTTTACACAATATTCTAGAGATCAAGAGATTAAAAATCAGACAAGAAATTTAAATAAATTCCATAAACATCATCAACAGTATGCGATAGTGCTATAGTAGGATTATTGTCATGACAGATAAGTGATTACTGATTACTGATAAGTAAAATTAACGGAATATCCTGTAAACAAAAACCTTTCTGTATTTACACAGCAGTTTTGGCGTTATGTTCAAATTTTTTAATAATTTTATAATCCTGTGCAATAGTTTTAGGTGAAGCGTAGTTTAATCATTGGTTTAGATAAAATTTTCATTAGTGATATTGAAACTTAGTTCAATGTGATTCTATGTTTACCCGGTTCTTCTTATAGGATTAAAAAATAAAAAAAATTACACTGCACTTACATAAGTGGTGGGTTTCATACATCCGATTTCAGGGATTTCCACAAGGAAGGGTCTATTAATTTTTAGATAAAATCAAGCTTGGCTTTAGTCAGTTAAATATGACAATTAGTTGTTACCATAGTTTGTGATTCTAGAAGTTTCTGATCAATTCAAGGGAAAATAAGCATATCTCTAAGACCAATGCCAATTTGGAATGTTTCTTTGAGTTTTACTAGCGTCTCCAAAGTTTGGAACGATTTGGTGCGATGGTTCGGGTTCCTCCCACACACCTCCTAAGACTTAAATGCATATCTTCAAAATTAATAAAGATTTTAACTTGATATTTGATATATGGGTGTTCTGTCATGTTTTCTTTATGTTTCTGAATTTTTGAGAGTAATGAAAGTAGAGATTCGGATAGCTGCCACACGCCTCCTTATATCTAACAGGCATAACTTCGAGATTAATAAAGTTAGAAAATTTAAATTTGGAACAAGGAACGTCTCTCCGATTTGCTTAATAATCCTGAAATCTGAGATGAGTCGAAGTGGGAGTTCTTGTAACTGTCAATTGAATACATCAGGTATTCAATTGAATACATTGACTTACTGTTCTCATTTGTTGATAATTCATTATTTCTTTATTTTATCAACCCGCACTATCAAAGTCCTTACTATAATTTATTATTAAAAGTCCTTCAAAAAAAATAATTAAATTTCAATCAAATTTTTCCTTTATCTTCACTTAATTTAAAAGAGATTAAAAAAAAAGTTTTAAAGTAAAAAAAAAGTGCATTACATTGTGTCCACTGCAATTACCATTGTAATTTTTTTTTCCTATTTTCGTTTTTCTATATAAAAAAATTCAATAGAACTGAAAAACAATTCAATTAATATTAAAAGCTTCTCTCAAACTATCATCTGTCATCTGTCAAAAAAATTAAAACTGTTTCTGTAAATCTTTTTAAATTTAATTTTTTCGTATTAAATTATTTTAAAATGTTCCATTTAAATGTATTGAGCAAAAAAAAAACAAAGATATGATTTAAATTTATTATATATATAAAATATAAAATAAAATATACATAAAGTCATTTATAGTCACAGAAAATTGATTTCTCATCAATTTGTTTTTTCTCTCTCATTATACCCGTATGACTTTATAGTCCAAGGGTATAATAAATTTGCCATTACGTTTGTGACGCAGAGAAGGAGGGGGGGGGGGGGCTAGATATAGACTCAAGTGTATGGATCGGATTAGAATTGAAAAATAAATCGATTAAGCTATGTATGTCCGTCCGTCTGTCCGTCTGTCCGTCCGTCCGTCTGTCTAGCCCCCCTCCTTCTCTACGTTTGTGACGCAGAGAAGGAGGGGGGGTAGATATAGACTCAAGTGTATGGATCGGATCAGAATTGAAAAATAAATCGATTAAGCTATGTATGTCCGTCCGTCTGTCGTCTGTCCGTCCGTCACCACGATAACTCAAAAACTAAAGGAGCTAGGATCTTGAAATTTTCGCAAATTCCTTTTTTTTTGCAATAGCCGTCATCGCTATTTAAATCCAGCCATTTTGGTCCATGGGTTCGGGTAGCTGCCATACAACTTCTTTTTTTATATGAGTATTACTCTGTACCTATAACAGCTACGTGTCTGAAATTTTTCAAAAAGTAGTTTAGTTTCATGGCCAAAGTTTCTGCAAAATTTTGTTGGTCTACTGCAGTGAGTTCGAGTCGCTGCCATACAACTTCTTATTTTATATGAGCATTACTCTACACCTAATGAAGCTGGGTGTCTGAAATGTTGCCAAAAACAGTTTAGTGTAATCGCCAAAGTTACTGCAAAATTTGGTTGGTCTACTGCAAAGGGTTCGAGTAGCTGCCATACAACTTCTTTTTTTATATGAGCATTACACTACACCTAATAAAGCTGGTATGTTTGAAATTTTGCCAAAAGTAATTAATGTTTATAATAATAATGATATAATGTTTATATAACGGTCATACGGGTATCCCAGAATTGACAAAGTCTACTCTACCACACTCTTCCTCGTTTTTTTTTTGTTATTAAATTCTTTGAATTTTTTTTTTGTTTTACATTTTTTGTTTTAAAAGTGCATCTGCGTCGTCCTAGAACTCTTTTTTTTACGGTCATATGACACATATGTGTGTACATGTGTACTGTGTATTATGTGAGACCAATCCCCCTCTCAATAAAAAAATAAATAACAAATGCATTGTAAAATGTACATAAAAAACAATTATAAGTTTTTTATTGTAGTTGTTCCCCTCTTCTTTTCCTTCCTTATAAAAAAATTCTTTTTTTTTTTTTTTTATTTCCTTATGGTAAATCTCTGATATAAAAAATAGTGTAAAAGAGAAAGTAAGAAAGAGTAAAAGAGAGAAAAAAAAAAATAAAACAAATATTTAAAAAAAAAAAATATTGTAAGTGCATTTTATTTAAAATAGAAAGAAATATCTTTATTATAAACAAAAAATTTAATTTATAATACAACTCTATATAAAAAAAAATGTATATAAAAAAAAAATCCCTTCCGTTGGGGCATTAAATAAAATCAAAATAAAAACAAATGACGGAATTTCTTTGATTGGTGATGCATTTAAAATAATGTTGTGTAAATTAAACTGAAAATTTACTAAAAAAAAAAGAAATAAAAACAAATAGTTAAAACAAATAAATATAGTAAACAGTTAATGTAATTCTTTTAATATTAAAAAGAGTTGGAACGAGCAACATAAGCAGTCTTTAATTCGAATCCTCGAAAGTCGGTCGTCGAGCAATTTTGAATCTTATTGAAAGCTTTCGATACAATTTAACATAGGTTTGAACTGACTGACACCAACGTGTTTCTTTATTAAAAAAATAAAATCATGTGCATACTTTTACCATCTTCTACAGCTGCTAACAATGCTCCTAATAGAAGGAGCCGCCGGAGAAGTTTTTGGGAGGATTAAGGAGCATTACTAAAGTGAATCGTAAATGAACTCGTTATGAGTCAAATACATTTTTACAAAAACTAATTATATTAAATAAATTTAACGCATTGCCATCCATGGCTTTAAATTTTTCCATTGCCTTTCGTGTCTTGAATTTTTATTAGTCATTGCTTAGTATATATTTTACTATACCTATATATTCTTTTGCTGTATTTTTAGTGGGCGGATAAAAGATCATAAAAAAATTAAAGAAAGGTTCATTTCTGACTTTATATTTTTGTAAATCCAGAAGGTAAGAGAGCCATTTCTCTTTTCCTATCATGTACCTATCAATATTAAGATACTATGCGAGAAATTCCAACAAATTAATTTAATTGCTAAAATTTAATATAAATTTAATAACTTGTTTTTCTCAAAAGTTTAAAATAAAATCTATTAAATTTTAACAATGAGTTGCTGATGGCGCTCTAAATCAATTGCTAATTCTATAATATACGTGCTTTTCCAACTTTAACATCTGTTGTCGTAAACGTGCAATAAATAACAAATCAAAAGCAAGAACTAAAAAAACACATAAGCGCTGCATTTTTTTTTTTTTTGGAATTTAATCCATATTGCATTGCAAAAAAAAATTGTAAAAAAAAAATCAACAAATAAACAAACAAACGGAACAAGACGAGTTCATGGAGAGTAGAAAGAGATGCAATGATTCAAAACAAAAAAACAAGTTACCAACAATTGTGAATTGGCACGTGTCAATTACTATACGAATATAAACGAATATTGAATTGCAAAAATTAAATTTATTTTTGAGTTATTTCCTTTATTTTATTTTACTTTAATATGAAGGTGGTATTGTCGGGCTTTTAATGTTCTTTCCTTAATATTGTTAATTAGCAATTGTACTGTTTTTTTAACATTATTTATTCAACACAGTTTTAAAAAAAATTAATTTTATATTGCGATAAAAAGTGACAGTTAGCATAGAATTAAATAAAATTTAAAACACTTTATATACATTGTTACTTTAGTTCTGAAGTTTGTGTTATTATTGCAATGTTTTCTTCCTAGGCAAATTTTTCAGGTAACAAAACCATAGAAATGGACCAATTGTAAAGACTTCCCAGTGGAAAGTATTAAAATTCCTGAGAGTTTTACTTAAGTTTTAACTCGACTCGATGCAGAAAAGAAATCGAATTGCAAAGCTAGCCTACTGGTTACATTTCCTAGTTAGTATACAGATTCGTTGGACTGTACTATGGAAAGCGGGACTTAAGAACCTGAGTTTGATACTGGGCTATAAATGCAAAGAATAATCCAAGGTTATTACTAATAAAGAAGTATTAGGAACTCTTTACTAAAATTCTAAGCTAAACAGCTACCGATCATCCCTTTATTATCAAGAATCCTCCCTCTAAAAGTTACTATAAGAGAGCTGTAGAAATTTTTCCATTAGAAGATTATAAGAAAGGAAGAATTATTAGGAATTCGTTTTTATGGAAACTTTAGATTGAATTGTCAAGAATCCACCTCTTTAAGGCTACAACAAGCTCGCTATTAAATCTTTCCCAAGAGATGCTTATTAGGAAGAGTGAAGTATTCTGGGAGGTCTATTTACGGGTAATTAAAATTTCAAGTTAAACCGCTGCAGATCATATGGCTTCAAGAATCCTCTCTCTCAAACTTCCTATTAGACAGCTATTTAAGCTTTTCTATTAGAAGTCTATAAAAAATAAAGAAGTATTAGGAACTATTTTTTAAGAATATTTTTGCTTAAATGTTCAAGAATCCACCTTCTAAATACTTTTAGAAATTAGTTATTAAATCTTTTCTAAAAGAAGCTTATTAGAAGGAATGTGTGGTGAATGTGTTAGGAGCTCTTCTATTTGAATTTCAAGTTGAACTGCTGCGAATCATATGGACTCAAGAATCCTCTCCCTTAAGCTTCCTGTTAGAAAACTATTTAACCTTTTCCATTAGACGAATATAAGAAATAAAGATGTATTAGGAACTATCTTTAATGAAATTTTTTAGTTAAATGTTCAAGAATCCTCCCTCTAAATGCTTCTACAAGTTGGCTATTAAATCTTTTTCAAGATAAACTTATTAGGAAAAAAGAGTGGTATTAGAAGCTTCTTTTATTTGAAATTTCAAATTCAACCGCTGCGAATCATATGTCCTCAAGACTTCTCCTACATAAAAACGCCTTCAAGAGTAGAAAGCTATTTAAACTCTTCCAAGAGAACTTCTTCTTTCATATTAAATTGTAACAACTGCTTTGGAGCTTCTTGTTTTCACCTACGCTACAAATTACATTCTAAAACAATTCCTTCAACACAACCGGATATAAATACTTATATGTTGCATTTATTGAATATTAAAAAGAATTTAATTCAAAAGTAAAAACAATTATGCGATATTTATACAATTTAATTTATTCTATTTTTTAATTGCATGCAAATACTTTTATTGTAGCAGAGGTTTCTTTTTTTTTGTAATCATTTTGTTGCAATTATTTTGTTGCAATACGCTTTGTTTTATTCCATTAGAGTAATCGGATTCTATAGAACATTAACCTTAGTATTAAGGGTAGTAAACCTTAGTATTATTTTGTATTAGCATTTAATAAACACTTTAATTTAATATAGAATACATTTTTTTTAATTATAAATTAATTTTTTTTTAACACTTAATCTCCATTGACGAGGGGATATTAAAGTAACCTGAAGGGGGGCAATCTAACAGAAATCGTACAGCGTTCATCAACCTTTTTTATTTTTTTTGGAATTTTTATTATTTTTAATTTTTTTTATTCATCTCGTAAACATTTAAAAATTGCGTGGCTATTTCCATTTTTAGAATTAAAATTGAGAAAAGCAACAAAAATTCGAAAAAAAATTAAAAACGTATCTTAATATATTAAAGAACTCTTTTTAATTGAATTTCTATAATAGGGAAACTATAGAATAGAATAGAAATGGAATTTTTTTATTATTGTATATCACCGTATGAAGTCTCTGATACGATTGAATGAATGTGTTATATATGAATTACTTTTAAAAAGTTGCCTGTAGGGATACGAAATTTAAATGTTTACAAAAAAACTAAAAAATGGTAAAAAAAAGCAGCTTTTTTTATATATTTTATATTTTTTTAGTTTAATTTTTTTTTATGATGCTGCAACAGAGTGCAACATTGTTTAAAAGAACAGAAATGGGTTTTTTTTTCAATTTTTTCAATTTTTTTTGTTATTGTTAATTGTTGGAAAATGCATTTTCTCGCGTTCTATTTATATGAGCGTGCATAAAAAACTATTAAAATGCCATTCCAATTTACCATGTAATATAAATTGTGTTGTATTGTTTTCTATTTATAAAAGAGTTTTATGAATTTTTTTTTTTAATCAGTGTTTCTTAAATTTTTATTGGGTTATGGTTTCGTTCAAAATTACTTTCTATAAGTTTATATGACGAATATTTCACGTCCAATAATTCAATTTTAATATGCGTCGTAGCTCCTAAGGTAATGTTAGCTATCAGTTTAATATATTAATAGTTTTTTTTTATCAAAGATGTTAAATCAAAGAGGTTGAATCAATGAACCTTCATGGAAATTTTTTAAAATTGATATGAATCTAAATATAACAGTTTGTTACACCCTATACTAAAGTAGATGTGAAGATACATTCACCTTAATCCGCTGTTTTTAAATACCAATATTTTTTTAGCGTCACCTCCTGAGTCGATTTATCGATGCAGGTTTCTAATGTTAAAAGTACGCCGAGGATTGACGACATCGGACTATAGCTTCGAATCCTGGAAGCTATTGATCGAATCAAGGTGAAATGAGGTTATCTTCGAAACCAATAAAGATAGAACCTTCAAATTTGATACAAGAATGTTCCTTCTTATTTTTCTAAATTTGAGAGCAATAGGAGAAGTAGTTAGGGTATCTCTCACACCTCCCAAGATTTAAAAGCTTATCTTCCAAACTAATAAAAATGGGAAGTTGATATAAAGATATAACATTCAAATTTGGTGCAAGGGTGTTTTTTTTTTATTTCGCGTGTATTCTTGAAATGTAGGATCAATTGGAGTGGTGGGTTGGATACTTTCCACACACTTGGGTACCTCCCACACACGACAAAACTTGAAATTTGGTACTAGGTATTTCTATCCTGATTGATGCCTCAGTGGTACAACAATACTTAAGTGTACTTTATTATTTAAAATATTCGTAAAACTTTATTAGGCAAAGCGTACAACACTTAGAGAACCAAAAAAGGCAATGTTGCAGATGTTACTGATAAGATGAGAATTCAGAAACATTGACATAAAGCTGTTTATAGAATTCAATCAGACCGATTAAATTTTTTTACTACAGATCAATTTAAAAACAAAAATAATCAAACTTGTTTTTGTATAAATAAACATTGAAACTACATTTATAACACTAATCTATATATGGTTAAAACATGTTTAACTTCATTTCAATTAAAATAATTACAATTTTTTTTTTATACCGATGTTTACATCGTTATATCATAATGTTAATTAAATTTAATCATCATTTAAAATTATTTACAATCCTATTTATTTTAATTTTTTATAATTCAATTATTGATATATATATATATATTGGTTTAATTTAATTACTTTATTTACTTCAACATCATAAGAAGATCATAATAATAAATTTCTTAAATATTTAATGATTCTGTACTCAATTTAATAAAATTGAAATTGAATTCTTAGCTTGTATGGTTTTTAATTTCAATTTCCTTGTTTAAATTAATTTGCTTTCACCAAACAAATCTAATGACTCATAAGCAGTTTAAGCTATGCTAAATTTACCATTCCGTTCGTGAAGCCGTAAAGGAGACGAGATAGATATAGACACAAGTGTATGGATCGGATCAGAATCGAAAAGTGAGTCAATCCAATCCTATGTGTGTCTTAAACACATATTCTATGGAATTGGAATCAATAATGCCTACCGTTAAACAATTCCAGCGTAACACGACGAGACTTCAAGGGGCCATTTTTTTGCTGTGGGAATGCCTAGGTGATTCAAAACTGTTTTGGTGAAATTTCTAGGTGGTTTAAACCTGATTACCAAACCTTTAACTCTACCCTATTTTCTTATTTCTCTTCCAAATCCCTTTTCAATAATCATAATAGACAGATCTACATATCTTTATTTTTTATGTACAAAGGAATTCTTTCCTAGAGTTCAACTAAAGTGTAAAAATAAGAGAGCTGGGACATCTGAAATGTTTACCAGTTCATTTATATAAAAGAGCCGTTGCTTTGCAATTGGAATTGAACCAGTTTGCTCAAAGAAATCGAATTGCTGCCATACGACTTCATTTGTTTAAATACCAATGATTTAAAAAAAATTTTGTTGGTCTTGACTTAAAGAGGTTCGAATCGTAGCCATATAACTTTAATTTTAATTGTGCATATACTAGGATCTCATTAAGTTGTGTGCTTGAAACTATGGGAAAAGAAGTAAACACTTTTTTCTATGTTTACATTATGGTTTGCGTGTCACTCAGAGTTGATACAGTCTACTCTACTTTCTTCCCAGTTTTTAGTTTCAATTTAAAGTTTTTCAATTTCCAATTTATTTTTGGATTTTAAAGTAAAATTTTTAGGAAGTCGTAACAAAATGCAGAAATAGAATCGTTAAGCGTTAATATAAGGTGCGGTTTGTACAATTGATAAAAAAACTGTTCCCAGTTACTTAAAAAACAAAAAAATAAAGAGAAAAGGTGCCGCACTAATAATTTTATACTTAATTTATTAAAAAAAAAAAACACTTTAACAATTTACAAGAAGAAGTAGGCGACAATAATAACTTGTAATTATAGATTGTTTTATTTATTAACTACACATGAAAGAAATAATTGTATATTATTGAATAATGTTGATATGATTCTGATCATAAAATTTTTTATATAATTGTTTTAATTGACATTTCTATTGAATTATAAAAAACAAAATCAATTTTAAGAGAAAACAAGGAAGTTTAAATCGAATAGAGAAATTAATTAATTAATTCCAATTTATTATAGATCTTCTTCTTTGGAGCCTGATATGAGAAAATAAAAAAAAATGACTAAAGAGATGCCGACAAATTTATGTTTTTTTTTAGATACGTGTTTTAAATAATTGAAAAGTTTATATTAAAATTTTTAAAATAATTAATTTATTGTTTGTATTTCAATAACAATTATTGTAATAATAGTAGTAATCACTACTTTATTGTAATAACTAGTTAGGAGTTCTATTAAAACTGATGGAAGATGTTTTGTGAGGTATGAATACTGCACCTAAACTGTAGGAAATATAACATTTGTTTGTCTCTTCCTCTGATAACCTTACCTGTAAGCAATACAAAATCAGTTCATCAGTTCTGGTTCTGAAGAATTTCGATTCCTTTACAATGCTTGGGAATTAACTTAATTTTTCTTTGACGAAATTGTTAATAGAAAAATATGTATTGTAATTTTTAATTATATATATATTTGTTCCTAGCGAAACATTGCTGATATCTAACATCATTATCAAGAAGCGTGCAAGTATTCATTAGCAAATGTCTACGCATCATGTACAGTATATTCAGGATTGCCAGAATAAGCTACGAAAATCTATGAAAAAAGGAAAAGTGACAACAACATAAGTCGCGTGGAGTTGGAACCCCCAAGGAAGCAGAAACAGCAGAGATGCAGATGTCAAATTATTTTTTCCAAACCTTGTAATTTTCTTATATTTGGCAACCACGATAATTTTCTATTGATAAATCTTCTATTAGAAAAAGGAAGTAGTTCTGGCTTTGTTAGCTAATTTCGTTTTAGTATTCCAATGTTGTGTAACCATCTCTAGAGATATTTAAAACACTGTTCCCATTCTATTAAAAGAATTTTTAAATATTGTATTTCAGTAGGCGGAGCTTTTTCTCCTTACTATCATTACTAAATTAGGTATAAAGGGGTTAACTAATTATAAAAACCTAATTAAAAAGCTAACACATAGGTTTATATATTGAAACATCAAGAGCATTAACCGCATTAATAAAATTTATTAGTAAACTTGACTTTATTACAATAAACTACCTCTAACTGCATGTAATATATTGACGTCAAATACCATTTTTTCCTTGATCAGTACTTAATCTTCATTTAAATCTTTAATTCCACTAATAATCCAGAATAACCTGATCCAAATTTAAACAACTAACTAAATTGTAATCAACCCTAATTCCTTCTACTTCTTCTGATGTCTATCCACTGTTGGATTTCGGCGTGTAAATTTTATGACATATTCGATTCTGTTTTTGGCTATATGAACTACGTCTTCAATTGTGCGCAAACCGGTCCACTCCCTAACATTTCTCAGCCACGATAGTTGCTTTCTGCCTACTCCTCGTCATCCTACTATTTTACCTTTAACAATAAGTTCAGTAAGCGATTTATATTTTGTTCCTCGCATTATATGGCCAAAATGTTAACTTTTCGTTTTTTAATTATTAAAAGTAATTTTTTTTATTTCTGCTGCCTCTGCATGTTCATTATTGGCAATTATAAATAACTTATTATTTTAATTTCTTACTTAAGCAAATTTATAGCTAGAGCGAATTCATGTCTATTCCATTTATTGTATTTTTTTAAATAATCTTCATACTTTTTCTTAACATTTATTAATATTTGTGTTTAACTCCTAAATATATAAATTAATAAGACATGAAATCTTCTTATATTGTTTACATATAATTTTGAATCTAATACCAACCAAATCAAACAATCTTCAAAGAATATAGTTGATTGATTTTAAATCTTATTATTAATGAAGATAATGAACTCTCTAGAGTCTATACGTTTATGGCAACTACTTACATATACCTACAAATTGAATTTCATTTTGTCTTAAAAAGAAACAAATTTAATTATAAGTTTTTTTTTATGATTAATCTTTTATATAAATCCGATTTATTTCAATTTCATTCATGTTTTATGTATTTATTTTATAATTAAATATTTTATTTCAGATCAAATAATTTGATTTGATATTGAAAAAATGAATTTTTTTTCTATTTTCAATTTATCTTTGGTTTAATTTTGATCATTCGCAAACCATAAAACAAAATAATGACAAGACTTTAGTAAATGAAATTTCAAACGGTTTTAAACTTCAAAAATAAGAAAGAAAAAAAACAATTACACATTATTTTCGCCCACACACGTCATTTTTTCTTCTATTTAAAATTTCCATTAAAAAAAAGTTCCAATACTACCATCTTCCAATTACTATTTAGCATTTGTATGTGTAGTATAGTATTCACATTGTTCATTATATGTCAATACATTTTTTTATTCTATATGAACCGTTAACAATGAAAAGAAAACATGATTATTCACAAATGCGGCGAATTCAGGTATATAATAAATAACAATAATAGGTATACCATAATTATAAAGTCGATTTATTATAAACTGAACATAACTTATGTTTTTATTGTAATTCTTTTTTCTGTTTTATTTTTTCTTATTCTTTCATTGTAGAAAATATCGCTTCCTCTTACTCTCTTTTTCTCTCTCTCAACTTTTTCTTATTTGGATAAGTTGAATTAGTTAGTTAATGTATTGAAAGTTTATTTAACGCTGAAGATTTTTTTAAAGCTTGTTTACTGTGTATATGTAACATAAGAACTGGAAAGTGCTCTCAGAACCATGATTTGAAACCCTTAGGAGCACGATTTTCTTTTTAAGATTTTTTGGAGTAATGGCAGCGGTAACAAATTTTGAGTAAAACTAATTATATAAATATTATCATGCAATAAAATTTGTATAAGAAAGCTTTTGTGTAAATTTAGATAAGTAATTTGACATATCGGAATGAATTCGTCGAATTTGTTAAATTGTGAGAGGAATTGTACTTGTTCAGTGGAATCGTGGTGTAATCGGGGAATCGTACTTCTTTTTGTGTCTACTTTAATTTTTTCCGAGATTTTCGAAAATTTTTGGGGCAAATTTCATGCTGAGTTCCAATTTAGAACTGGTATTTTACTGTAAAACTGTCATTAGTAATCAAATAACTAAAAAGTGAATGAAGGGTATCTAGTTTTGCAAGGGGCCGGATTAAGATCAAATAAACAGAATCATACTCACGCTTTTTTAAATGCCTTTGGATTTCTTATAATTTTGTGTAATTTTTTACAATTTTGTTCTTTCGAAATTCTGAACCAATTATCCAAACCATTTAATACTGGTAATGGAAAGAGATGAATTATTGGTATTTGGATTTAAAAAAAGAATATATTTTCAATCAAAAATATGTAAATGAAATAAATGAAGCGGAATATGAAACTTTTTACACGGAAAAACCAAATTAAAAACATGACTTTTAAAATAAATCTGTGGTAAATTGGTTAATGTACTGTCTATAATAGAAGTTTGACAGGTGTGAAAAATTACATACAATACTTTTTGGTTAAATATCAAATCTTCACTTTTACTTGCTATATATTTGGTTCTTCTGTTAAACCATTAGTTATTTATTGTTATACACTATATACAATAAGTAAAAATTGCTTGACTATCATTTGGTTGAGGTTAGGTTTGTTACATAACCAGGAATCATCATTTTTCCTATTCAAAACCGCATTGGAAATAACTTCTCATGGAAACATTCTTTGTAAACCATCTTCTATATTTTTATTTTTTAACCTAAATCATCTTTCCATCTGTCATCCGTCCCACTGCAAAAATTAGAAACTCCTGTTTATTTTTTAACCAAAATCAATCAATTAATCATTTATTTTGCAAAATGGATTGAGTTTATTTATTAGAGGTAAAAAATGGCATAGAGATTGATTAAAAACATAGCAAAAAAAAGAAATTTTGTACTCAAAAAACTCCAATATATAGAAACGTACCACCTATATTGTGTACCGATGACCTTTCACGCAAAAATTTTTTTTTGAAAAACGGTTCTTTGAAATGAGGTCACCAAAAAAAATTAGGGAAAGAGGATGAGAGAATAAATCAATTTTTTGGCATTTTATTTTTATAGAAGGAAAAATACTAAAAAATTATACCCCTTCCCTTCGTCATCTGTCACTCTTCTTCATCTTTTTCCTTTACCAGTTATTAAATGCGCATTAGGCAAAATTATACACATGTAACACAACCTTTAATTAAAAAAAATAACCTTAAAACAAAAGAAAATGAATGCTAGACTAAGTTGCAATAATTGGATAATAAATTATCATAAATGGCTAGTATCACATTTTGATTTTGACGTGTAAATTTCATATATTATAAAATTATAAAATATTTAAATTTTTTTTATCTAATAAAATAAAAGAGAAAGAAAGAAAGAAAGAAAAAAAAAAATTATCATACAGAGCTTTTTTCTTTTTATATTTTTGTATCTATAGATATTAATCATAATTTTAATTAGATACATATAAAATTTTCAGGTTCAATGTACAAGATATAAGTCTTTTGTAATAATACAAAAAAAAAAACTAAAGATCTTTGAATAAAAAAAATAATAATCAAAACCTAGACTTAAACCTGTTAAAATGGTATTGTAAAGTTTTTTCCAAATTGAAATATAAATCGTTAAATTAATTGTCTATTTGAATGAAATTAAATAATTTGAAGTCAAAAAGAAAGTATTGCAAAAGACAGGGCTGTGAGTGGAGTCATCCGGCAAAATTAACTCAGTTCGTAGAGTTCGTGACTTAAGCGGTGTTCATGTGCTAACAGGTAATATGAACTCCAATGCTGACCGAAATCAATTGCTTGTAATGAATTGAGTATTGATTTGAGTAAAAATGGAATTATCACTTTTCTTCCAATGTTGTGTTTTTGAAAACTCCACCTTTTACACTGTGTTTTCAAGATATAGACACAAATAGGCAATGAAGCCCTTTTTAATGTGTTGGGAAGGTATTCCAATACAGATATCGATCTTCTTCCATCGATATTCTAATTAGCATCGTCTATTATTCAAGTGGGTCGTATCGAAAGGACCCAAATTTATTTGAATATTTAAAACAATTAAATAATAATGTTTCTCAAATGAATAAGTAAAACATGACCACTTTGAACACAATAGCCCTATAGTGACTTGTTAAAATCTTTTTCAACTCTTTCTTTCCTTCTTTTTATTTTTCTTCTTCTCCCTCGACTAAATTATAATTTTTTTTGTTTTTTTTTTCGCTGTTACTTTTCAAAACTTGACTTAATCTTGTTATTTTCTTTTGTTTTTTTTTTTTATTTTTTTCTTTAGATTGTACAATAAATTATCACCTTCATAATCTGTCTTTAGAAAATATTTTTCTGTGTTTTTTGAATGATGGCAAATGAAGTTTTTTAAATCTAGTTATTATATTTTTTTTCTTTTATTTCATTTCAAAAGTTTGTTGTTGTATCTGTCAGATACAACATAGTGATGATCATGTAAACTATTAGATATCATCATAATATCGCTTGAAGTTATCAACAATATCTATATGTTAAAAGTTTTAAAATAAAAATGGTTCAATTGATAGAAAACAGCGTTCATATTTTATTGGAGGATGAGGAGGAGAGGAGGATGAGAAGAAGGGAAGGAGGAAGAGTTTTTGTGTAGAATTCATGATAAATGTTTTGTTTTTACACATGTCCAATTTGATTTTGATGTTGGAATGAAATTATGTTTGCAGCGGGACACAACTTTTTATATAAAATTTTTTTTTTTCAAAGATAGCGTGTATGATATTTTCTTTAACAAATGAAGAAAGTTTTTGTTTTTTTGCGTGTATCAGACAAAAAATGTTGCTTTAAGATTTTTATAACATCAGGAAACATATTTGAGTTTTTATGATCATAATACAAACTGTCAGTTATAAGTGATTTGTGATTTGTAGAATGTGGAGAATATTTCATTTCAGTTTAAAGGTTGTGGATTGACAATAATTGTTCAGTGACTTTAGGAATGGTTCTGGAATGTTTTATATCTTCTTTAAAGTTCTAGCAAAACAGAGCATTTTTTTTATATGTCTATTAGATCACAATACTTCGGTATGATTTTTTCATATAACCAAGTTATCTATTCAAGGTTAGTCAATTTCTGAAAATTTTCCAAATATTGAGTCCTTTACGGGACATTATAAATATCGAATACCATGCTTTTGTGTCAGTGAATTTTGAGTTAGGGTTTTACCGTTAAAATTTCTTATAATCGAAGAATTTTAAAATCTATTGATTTTTAAACTTTAATTAATTCCAATTTCGAAGCAATGTCGGTGAATTCAAAGATTAAAGATACGATGTTCTATTAAGCACCAGTTAGTTGTAAAACCTCTGATCTGGATGATTTTGATACTGTTATTTGCACAAACTTAAACAAACTTACTGAGTCAGGGATTTTTTTTTTTTTTTTTTTAAGCGCTAACTGTTCAACTGTTAGGCTAATAAGCCTGTCTATACCATAGGTACATGTTGGAACAGGGGGTCATATTATATTCGTGTTATTAGAATTGGTCTTATTGAATTCCACATACAATTTAAACATGAGATAGTACTAGGCCTTATAACATGTAGAAACGTCTTAGATTTTCAATATTTACAATTCTATTTTTTGTTTATATTGTAATATTTTATATTTTTACTTATATGGTATTCTATATCTGTGAGTTATATTATTTAATTAAATTATTTGTTTATATTTTGCATTTGTTTATATTTTTATATTAAAGTATTTTTTTTATTTTGATTTATAATTATAAATTATTGATTATGCCATTAATTTGAACCCAATGGCGAATGGTAGCTGAGTCGAGTCGAAAACCAGAAAAGTTTTTTCACTTTCACTAGAATTCGAACCCGGGCCCTTCTGCATGAAAGGTCGGCACTTAACCACTGTGCCACCCAGCTGTTAATATAATATAATCATTTTCCTCAAATATTCGAAATATCGTCTCTCACTCGTGCGTTTGCGTCAGTAAACGTAAAGCTGGGGTTTTACCGTTAAATTTTCGTATTGCTTAAGAGCAATAAGATCTATCAGGCTGTAAGTTTAGAACTGCTCCCAATTTTATCTCCTATTTCCATACCCAAATTTTTCTAGCATTTTTTATCCCAAACTGATGAGAAACCGATGAGAATTAGAAATACTGCAATACCAGTAGTTGTCGAGATAATATAGACTTTCCTGCTATTTAATATTTGGAAAAAAACTATGGAACCCAGTTCTATAGACATTTGTTCAAATTATATCAACAAAATAATAAATTAATTTATTAAAATACTTTGTAACGAAATTCAAATAAAATATAAACTGTATCGTCAATTTACAATCAAAATTGATTCGATTTAAAATCAATGTCAAACTTTCTTTTTATTTTAGCAATAGATCAAAGATTCCATCGTTTTTCAAATGGAATTGTTCTCTTCCAATCAGGTTTCTTGTGTCCTCTGAATAATATGTCTTAAGTTTATTAGGTTAATATCATATCAAACGGTTTTTTTTATTTCAATATTATTGACAATTTATTGTATCATGGAATTAAAAATAAAAAAATTTATTGAGCGGCTCACTAGCATAGAGATTATAATTATGAAACCATTATAATATAAAATTTATATTCTTTTTATTATTTAGATCATAACTCAATAGTTTAAATTTTATTATTAAAAAAAAACTATATATAAATAAAATAATATTGATTAATTAAAAATAAACGGGTATTTTAAAATACTGTTGAATCGTTCGATCAAAATCATTCTAATTTATATGATTGATAGATATTATTATTATTTATTGACTTAAGATGGGAATTAAAAATGGCTTTTAAATTAAAATTGATTGGTTTTGTTATTTTTGGATTAGAACAAGAGAGAGTCATATCTTATAATTAAAAAATTTTTTTTGAGATATTGTTATATGATACTTCAAAATAAAATTAAGTAAAACTGTGTTTGTGAGCTGCTGAGCCAAATGAGAGAAGCACTTTAGAAATATGTAGGAAGCATCAGTAGAAATTTTTTTTAGAAAAGCAGACTTGTATATAGACGAATCGACTACATTCCCTTTAAAAAAATTTAACCTTCGACCTTACTTTATAAAGATATGAGTTGATCTATTTACCTCTTGAAGTTCAAGTTCAGACCTTTAGTAAATTGATCAAAATATATTTTCTTAATGTCATTCAAATCAAAATTCGAGGTTGAGTACAAATTGGAATGTGCAAGCTGTTGTAGTAGCTCTTTTGATTGTATGTGGTTATTAAGTTTATGTAAGTCATTGTGTATATACTTGTGGGTAGTAACCTTTATTTACTTGATTCAAATTATTATGTTAATTTATAAGTCATTAATTATAAATCGAACCTCCAAATTGTGGAACGCATTACAATTTTATGAGTTCCCAATACTTGATTGAATTTTATGAGTTACAAAATCTTGATTTAGAAAAATTCAAGAGAGAAGTCAACTTTTTCCTTCCGGGTTTTACATTCAACAGTGAGCCTGAATCTTTCACTACCACGTGGGATAGTTTTCCAGGTGCTTTTTGAAGGCTTTTTTCTTCGTAAGAAAAAAACACCCCTTATTTTAAAGCGTTTCTAAGGTTTTTTAATTTTTGCCTGGAAAGAAATGCGACATTTTGAGAAGCTCAGTCCTCCTTCTCTGCTTAAGTAAATATAATTTCCCACATAAGTCCCCACACATTGTATTGAATCGAGAAATTGTGGAATGTGAATTAAGACTTTCCAAGCTTATAGGGTAGTTAATGAAAAGACAATGAATCCGCCTATATATACTAATACTATTAGTACCTATTATTGCCAATATCATTAGTTTCGTCAGATGCAGCAAAATACATATGATTCATATAAAGGTGGCTTCACTCCTACTAATAGTTGCTAATTTTTACTATTTAATAGTCTTATATACTTTTTTCCTCTACTTCTATTGAGTGTGATCTGATTGAGGTTCAAAGCCAACTCCTTTCGGTTAATAGCCTGGAATATATGAAACAAATCTCCGCCATTGGATAAACAAGTAGTTTTAATAACTGTTTCGCTGTTATTCGAATTCTAATCTAATAAACCCATTCATTATTAGTTAATTTTTCTAACAGCTTAAGAAAAACGAACGTTCATTAAATGAAAAGATGAAATAA
Source organism: Dolichopus griseipennis (assembly GCA_963082915.1). Lineage (NCBI taxonomy): Eukaryota > Metazoa > Arthropoda > Insecta > Diptera > Dolichopodidae > Dolichopus > Dolichopus griseipennis. The sequence continues at coordinate 359,007,524 of OY720441.1, forward strand.
TATTAATTATATTAATTATATATAACATCAAAACTATTAAAGAGTCAATTATTTTTATAATTTCTATTTATTAACTATACAAAAAAACTTTCATAACAAGTAGATTAACAATAGATCAATAATTAATTAGTTTAAACTTTCAAATAAAAATTACATCACATCACATGATTCTTAAAACTCGTTACGTTACGTAACGATTTTATTCTTTTAAGTTTTTAATTTTTTAATTTAATTGAAATATAAAATCGATTTACAACAAAATCTTCTTAAGAAATAATAAAAAAAATTAAGAAAAAAATTTCTAAAATAGGGCATTTCCCCGATCTTATATATACGGTTCAATTGATAATTCAATTTTCTTAAACTAAACTATTTAATTTTCCCAATAAAAACAGCGACCATTTCTTTGTAAAATTTAATTACAAATAAGAAAAGTTCAAAGTAAAATACAATTAAATCGTCTAATTCATAAAGAAAGGGAATATATGTCAAGTCATTCGCTGTAAATTTCTAGTGAATTATAAATTTAAAATGTTTTATAATAACAGTGTAATATTGAAATTTATATATCGTAATTACAAGTACCCCAAACACCCAGTCTTTCTTTAGTTGCTTTTGAATATCTGGAATATTTATTTGGAGGCCTAGGTTCAATTAGGTACTTCTTGTGGAGTATTTTCTGTGAAATAATGACTCAGTGCTCTACATATCAAAATTTTCCTAAATATGTCCAAGTAATAATTAACGGTTTCTTAATTTATGTGTTTCCTCTAAACTCTAGTAAACCCACATATTAGTCTAGAATTAGCTTTGGGATGTAAAATGTATATCCAACAGTGTGAAGAGTTCGAAGTAACCGAACCTCTCCTTACAACCCATATAGTCAACCCATATATATTTGGTAACCATAACGTAACCTTGGTAACCATAGAGATTCTAGGTAATATGAACCATTTTAAATTAAATTACCCCAAATAACCGGCTTTCAAAGACTCTCATCGAACTAATTAAGATAACAATAAGTCATTGCAATTCTTAAATACAGTTGAACACAAGTTTCTTAATTAACTTTCTTCAATTTTAAGTAATTTCTTGAAATAAAAGTTTATCAAATCATAACAGACAGACGAATGGAAGTACTTACAGTACAAAACATTTTTCAGAAAGAAACAGTAGCAGTTATTATGAATAATTACTGAAAAAAAGAATTTAGAAAAGTTTTGAACGATTATGGCATTATACAAGTCAGACATACCTAGCCTTTAATTTAATCCTAATCTATCATTATATTTTTTTTTTTTTGTTTTTTATTCTTTCTCTTTCTTATTTTATTTTTTTTGTACCTGTACTCACGACAAAATATGTTATTTACCTTTTTAAAATATTTAACTCAATAAATACAAATGATTGCGTCACCAAAGTGCACCGCTGATAAAAAAAATAAATAAAAAAAATTCCTTTAACTCATAAAGTAAATACAAAATTATAGATTACGAGTAATCAATGTACTTATAAAGATTAATGTTAAGTAATTGATATTTTAAAATAAAAATTATAACAGTTCTGACTCTAGTGAAGATCCAAACCAAATGCTGTACTCTAATAATTTGTTTAAATAGAGCGCAATGTACTAAGTAAGTATGCAATACACTTTAGTGTGTAAGAATAACTATGTAATCTTAAAAATATTTTAGAACTGAATGTTTGAAATTCGGTTTCAGAGTGCGATTACCTTATATGAAGTTGTAAGTCTAGTTAATATACAAACGATGATTCAAAGAGACTTCATGTGCCTGTAAGGAACTATGTTTTTAGTATATTGTTTCAAGTATTCTCTAACATCTGCTATTAATCAAAATATTCAAAAGAGGCTTAGAGGCCATGTTGTGTTTATTTTATTCAAATTACGAATATAGAGCTGTGGGTATATATATAATATATAAGTACTGTGGGTTTATTGTGTTTAAAATTATACATTTTTTTCTAAGGGAGGAAAAAACCTTCAAAAGGTAACCTAAACCCCCAGGTAGTGTGAGATTTTTACTATACTAAAACAACTTCCCCCCGTAGCCAAAATAATGGAATAAGCACCCTAGCTGCTTGCGCAGTATTATTTCACATGTCAAATGACAGAAAGTGGGGTTTTCTAATGACAAAAAATAGGATAGTTTAGACCTTGAATGATTTGCCGCGTTCTAGTTCTATTATAATCCAATCTTATTAAGATAAAATCTAAGTTCCAGTTTTCGAATACGACTTATTTCAAACTAAGTGACTAAACTGGATGATACGTATATTTATTGTCTGAATATTAGTTAAATACTGCACTTTAGGGTTGGACTTAGAGTTCGGACTGCCTTTTATATTTTTTTTATATAAGAAATTCTATTTTAATACAAAAATCGGTAGAATCTATATGACAGCTTAGTAGTCCCAAAACTCACTTAAATTCTAAAGTTTAATTAATTCAACTAACTTACACTTTACACTATAAATTAATAAAATTTAAAACATAGGTATTGGAAACCTTCACTTATATAAAACCTTTTTATTATTAGAGAAGTATAAGTTCTCTTTATAACAGAAAGTCAAAGGGATAACCATCCCTAACTTATTTATTTTGTATAAAATTAGAAACAATTTCATTACTTTAAATTAAATTATCTAATACAGTAAGTAAAGTGTTGTTTGTTTATTTAAAAATAAATGAATTAATTTAATTATTTAAATTATTGCAAATATCTTTATAAGTGTTATATAAATAAACAGCTTTGAAGAAATGAATGTATTTTACAAATTGATGAATAATTTGAATAATAATTAGATGCAAGTATTTAAAATAGTTAATTAATTTTTAACTTAACCTTTAAAACAACCTTAAGAAAGTTATTGAGCATATTAATTTAAATAAAAGCAATTGTTGAATATATAAATAGATTCATTAGATTTGCACTGTATGGAAGTTATAGCTTTAGTTTTAAAATGGCATCAACGCGCTTTTATTTATGTAATTTGTTTAAAGTTTATCCATAGTTCAAGTTGTGAGCATTAGTGAGTGCACTGATAAAAGTGTCTTATAATATTAAATTAAAAAAAAGAAAAGTTTTCTAAGCACCCTATACCCAAAGGAAGCAACCCTGTACTAATAATATATAAATCGCTTTTAAGCTAGTCTTGGTTTTTTTAACAATTTGTAAAAATATAACTGTTTAAATATAAATTTCTATTTTGAAATATTTACTGTTATTTGAACGTACAATTTTTAGAGTACCGTTGGAGCCCCTTAATGTGGAATACTTAAAACAAGAACTTCTAATGTTTAAGATGTGAATGATTCTAATTGAATTTTGAGTCAGAATCTGTTATAATTAGGGGTCCAGAACAAAACAATTCGAAATATCATTCCGGAATGTTATCCGAATTAAATGTTTATAAACGTTCTTTTTGGAAATGTAATCACAAAAACCAAAATAAAAGTTCCGGTGAAAATAAAGTTTCTTACATTTTTTTTAAAAACCAATTAAATAAAAGTTCCCGCGTCTCTCGTGAGTCAGTAGCTGGGCCTACATAGATTAAAAATGGTAATCACAGATTTTTTTAGTAGAATCTAAATACCGCAAGAAATTGAAAAGTTCGACTCTTAAGTTCGACGCTCGAAAAAATAGCCCTAAAAATTTCGGTGCCATTTCTTAGGACTTTTCTAAACTTTTTCGCATTTTTAGTGTGTACTAAAGAATCAGAAACTAGGTTTTTGTAAATCAAGTTTGCCCCTCTTATGGGTCCAAAGGTTAGAGTAATGGAAATTTACTTCAATTTTGAATCGGAATTGTTCCGAAAACAGCTTTATTCAATTCAAAAAAACTTAGTTCAATTTAAATTTGTTCTTCGGACCAAAATTATTGTCGACCTTTCCGAAACAAAATGTCAAAAACCTTGTTTTTTTACTCCGGAGACAACAAAATGTTAGACAGCGTTTAAATTTTTCCCTAATATCGATTTGTTCGGGACTTTCGTACAACATTTAGAATCTGTTTTAAACAAAGACCGATTGAAAATAATAAGTTAAGTCTCCGTTATATCAGCCTTATTTATATGAACTGTCCTCCTTAAAAACGACTTATTTTAAAAAAACAATTTAATAATTAAAAATAAATTATAAAGTAATTAATCTTTATTAAAAAAGTTGCAGTATCACAATGTCATTATAAGATTCTATATCTAAGATATCTTCCGTTAATTCAATATTCATTGAACACCTTAAAAATACATTGAATTTCCAATATTAAAAACAATAAATTAAAAATTTCTACACTAATTGTATTTACTTGCAATTAAAATTTTCAATTTTCTTATTCTTTATCTCTATCTCTTCCTCTCTCTCTTTCTTTCTGATATTTACTCTTCTATTATTAAAATTTTCAATAAACCAATCAACAATGCAAAATATCCAAGAAAAACAATAAAATAATAATAAAAAAGAAACAAAATTTATGTCCTTTCAACTTGAGTAGTGTAAATGTTTTCTTTTAATACTTGTACTGTACATAAAAAGGAAATACAGACATGGTCAAATTATTATTTCTTTTTTCTAAAAATATATATTTAAACAAAATTATACTATAGTATCTATTTTCAATTGTTGCATTTTCTTAATTTTTTTTTTTTTGAGTATATTTTTACCGTTATTGTAGTGGTATTTTATCTAAGATAACATTACATTACACTATAAAAACATATCCTTGTATATAAATTACGGTTATAACTAGTAATTTTTATATTCTATTTAAGAATGTAATTTTTTTTGTATTTTATTTTAAGGCAAAACAAACAACAAAACTAAATTTAATAATAACTTGTGTTAAAAATGGAATATTTTTTTTTGGCAAGAAGCCGAGGTTCTATTGGTTTTCTCGTACTTAGTCTTCCTATACATGATAATTTTGTGTTAGAAAAGGAAAAGAAAACTATTACATATACAGAATTATTTTATAAGTATATGTTTTTTTAATAATATTATAACGGTAAAACCTAATATTCATATAATGAAGGTTCTTAAAATTTATTATCAAAATATCAATGTTAATGTTTTTCAATTGTTTTTGGGTCGAAAGTTCAGGAGCAAAATTTTTGGCTTATATTTGAAGGTTTTTAAAGATATTTGTATATAAATATATGTAGAAGTGTTTCTTATAATGTCATATGTAAGCATTGAATTTAGTCGTATACTTAGTCGTATATTTTTAAAGGAACTTTTATAGAAACCTGAGTTATTCAAGGCCTTTATTTAGATGGTACTGCGTTTTAATGATGTTTTGTAAAAGTTTGAAATGAATCACGGCTTTTCGTTTTCATGATCTATTGTTTCAGGGCGCGTTTAACACTTTCTTTGTCTGTACAATGAACTCACACTGCTTTGGTTACCAAGGATACTACGTTATACCCTTTAATAGTCGATCATCAAAACTACATCGATTTTTAAAAAATTTATGAATATTCATAAAAACTGGCAAGGCATATTTTTAAGCTTTCTTTAAAATTAAAAATAATAAAAATAAAACTAAGTATTTAAAAAACCTAATATTATTTTTACAATACTTTTGACCGCATATACAAGTTATATTACAGTACACCATCTTTTGTTTTTTTCAAAATATATTTCTATATACAAATATATATGTAAAATTCTATACAAAAAATTCTATTACAATTTAAGTGTTACCGCTTTCTTTAATAGAGAATGACATTAAAATTGAAGTTTAATATTTCTACAAATAAAACCGTTATATCAAAACATTTGTATAACAGTACACAGAGAGTATGTTTTATATATACATTTATCTATATATAAACCTTCAATAGAATACCAAAGTATTTAAAAATTGCCTATATAAATAACGTGTTAAAAAATTCATGAAAATGTTCTAGTCTTATAATTAGAAAAAGAAATATCTTCTTTCTCTTTCTAATTACCTTTACTTTATTCAAAATTAAATTAAAAAAAACTAAAATTACGATCATATAGATTCATCTATTTTACATTCAAACTCATAAAATTCTAATTAAACAAAAAATGTACAATATGTAGCAAAATTACTACCTATATACAGTAGAATTACTCCATATGTAAAATTTTTTTACATTTCATTCTTTGTTTTTCAAATATTAATTTTAAGAAATTTGGATATGAGCCAAATGATATAAAATTTGTAATATTTGTGTAATTTAGAAATATATATATTTATATATAGGGTATCAGATTTAAAGGGATCACCCATCCGTATATTAGTCAAATAGACTTTAGAGAGCGTTATTATTAGTAAATTTTTTCTGATGTTTTTTTTTTGTATTTTTTTTGTATTCTCTATCCAATTTATTTTTTTTCTATATTTTCATATTGTTGGCCAAAAAAACTGGCCATATTATTGCATAATATATTACTTTATAACATACATATATATGTATATATATATATACAACCTCAAAAAAAATTGCTTATAAAGATAAAAAGGAGATGAACAGACCTATAAATGATTACTTGAATAGTGGTCTCTATGAATTATTGTAAAAAAAAGATAATCTATATAGAAACAATTATATATGCATATATATATATGTATATATAGATAAGTCCTGAATCTATTTTTTTGCATCCCTTAGATAATTTGTTTTTTTGTTATTGTTTTTGTTTTTTAAATTTGCATTGAATTGCATTCAAGGATAATGGATCAAAATGCAAAATACAAAAAAAAATAAAACTGCAATGAAATGAATATGCACATATATATATATATCAGATACAAAAATACCAGTATTAAATATCTATCAGATTGTAGCATTGTTATTTGATTTTTTTCTTTTATTATATTAATAATGATAATTGGGTTATTTTACAAAAAGAATTCTATGTCTACCATCATAGAATTTTAGCAAAATTCGTTTGAATATTGCAGTAAAAAAATAAAATTTTTAAATAACAGTTGAAAGGATTCTACATAGTATTTTTTGAATACATATTATCCTTGATTTAATTCTTATTGTTTTCTAAATGTGTTATATCATATGTAATTTTATTATTATGAATGCAGATTTACTGACATATGAATAAGATATATATGTATATTTTTTATTTGAATTTTTTTATTATTTTGATTTAAGAGAATTAAAAAAAATTGAAAAACAGTATTATTCAATAAAGGAAACTTAAGATTTTTAATAAAAATTTTTTTTTATTGAAATATATATTGGAAAATAAAAATTTTATAGATTTTATATAGGAAAGAAGTAAATATATATTTTTCTAAAATAAATTTCTAATATTGATTTTGTATTAAATCTAATGTTTTTGTTTTCTAAACTTTGTTTTTTTTTACCTTAAATTAAATTTATACAGATTGGGTTTTTTATTACTTTGTTTACAATTTTAAACAATTATTGACTTTGGAAATTTAATTCTGTATAGAGTAATTGTAATCGTAAGTAGAGAAAACAAACTTATTTAGTTACTTACTTACTTACTTAGTGGATCCTAGAACCCCTGGTAGAGTATAGGGTGTCAACAAATCCTCTCCACCTTTAAGATCCTTAGTAATTCTCTTTACCTGTAACTGTAGCGTTGCTCTTTTGCTTCTTTCAAAACAGTACTTCTCCATGTTTTCTTCGGCCTACCTACTCGTCGTCTGCCTTGTAGATTCCACTCAAAATATCGGATCTCGACTTCAATCATCTTTTGGTTTGTTTTTTTTCATAAGTGTGTGTTGGTAACTTTTTGCAGCCAACGAAATTTTAAGATGCGGCGTAGACAACGTTTTATATACCTCTGCAATTTTTTGCTGAAATTGGCGGTTATCTTCCATGTTTCACAGCCGTATAGAAGTACTGATTTAACGTTTGTTTCAAAGATTTTTAAACTTTATTATTTAACTTTCATATGTTTGATAGAGTTCCAAAAGCAGCACTAGCTTTATTTATTCTGCTGTCAACATTAACTTCCGTTCCCCCATTTGATGTCACCATGCTTTCTAAATAATTGAATATTGTTCTTCTTCTTCAATTTGGCTTTCTTTTAGTAGAATTTGCTGATGTGTTGAGTGTTCTGTACGCATGTTTTTAATCTTAGGTGCATTTATTTTTAGACCAACTTGCCATATGTGTTCAAGTTTACCAGTTCAGACCATTTCTTGTGTTTGCCATGAAAACTTCATCATCAGCATATTCTAAGTGGCTTATATGTTTTCCAAGTCGCCACTAAATGCCATACCTCTTATCACAACCAAAAATAATATAGGCGACAATATACAGCCTTGTCTTATATCCTGCTGCACCTTAAACAAAAACAAACTTAGAGAGCTATAATTTTGAATTAAATGTCAGCAATCAAATAATTAAAATCTGTTATTTTGCTAAAATTTCTGTTACAACAAAACTGTTTTTGATCAAACACGTATACTGAGCAAAATCGTACTTACGTACAGTTGTAAGTACAATTACCTGAAAACTCATTACTTTATGAATGAAAATATTTGCGAAATGCTTGAATATTTGGAAAATAATTAATAAATATTGGTATTAAATTACTTGAAGTATCAAAAAATAATTACAAAAGTATTTAAACTCAAAATTTAATTACTTTCTAGAAATTACAAATATTTTTACTGAATTCTTCTACTTATTTAAATTTTGTAAGTATCGAATTCTAAGTAATACTAGTACTTGACAAAGTAATGACTCTCAGGCAATAGTACTGGTAATTGTACTTGAAATATATTGGTCTGCTTTTGAAAAAAAAAAATGATTATTTGATTAGTGAAAAATGGTTATTGCAATTGGGCGCAAGTCAAAAAATATTGTTTAAACTAGGCTACGTTTTCAAAATTTTTTAAAGATTTTCAAAATTCTACATCTTTTATTTTCTAAAAATTTTACAAATTTAACATCAACATGTAAAAAATTTTAAATTTATTTTTCTAAAAACCGCACTACCAGAATATCAATATATAACAAGCCATGATTTCATTTAAATTCAATATAATATTTAAAATTAATTATATTCAAATTACTTTTAACTAAAACATATTATTTTTGAGTACATACCAAAATTTTTGAAATTGCACGTTTCATATCAACATAATTTCGATTTTAATCAATATATGTATAAAAATACATAACATAACCCCAAAATGAATCAACCAATAAAACCGATAATTTTAATTTCTTCATTTTGTACATTAAGTGTTCAGAATATATAAAACTTTAAATTTATATTAAAAAATCAAAACATTGCGCCTTAAACCATTTTATTAAAATCAGAAAAAAAGAAAATTAAAAGAAAAAAATTTAATTTTACTAAGTGATTTGAAAGACTCCTTAAAATATGCTATAAGAAAATACAAAAAAGAAATCACGTTCTAAGTTCGATTTGTCACTATACGTTTATGTGTTTCATAATTTTTTCTCTTTCATTTTCTTCGCTTAATTCCGTCTCTTTCTCTCCTTATTGTTTGTATTAATATTGTAAAAAAATATTTTGATTCTTCCATAGTCACTTTTTCCAATAAACAGATTACTTAGAGTTTAAGAAAAAAAAAACAAATTACGTGCATAGTCAAAATAATCCCAGTTAAGTGGAGAGAATATTTTTTCTCAGACGCAGATATAAAAAAAACTCATTTTTAAACATATATAGCTTTCTCTTTTTTTTTCTACTCTAATCTCTTTCTTACTCCAATGGATATTTAAATCATCCTATTAATCGTATATAACTTTAAGATTTCTAAAAAAAAATGACCAAGATTATCAGTTTTTTCACTTTTAAATAAAGGGAGGCAAAATTTATAAATTGCGACGAAATCAATTCGTTTCGTTATCATCGATTTTACCGTTAGTTTTGTTTGTTGAAAAATTAAAAAAAAAACACCTTTTTTTTATTTGTGAATAAAGTGATGAAAAGATGAGATGAGAAGAGATTTCTATTGTAATATCAAAAGGATACAGAACTTTAAAAAAAACAGAACTTTTGCCCTTAAAAGTATGCAATTTTTTACTTTTATTAATTTTAACTTGCAAACTGTTCTTATTCAAACAAATTATGTTTTACCAGTAACAAAGTTTTATAAAAACTAAATTTTTTAATGTAGAAATTAAAATAAGGCACTAAATACCTCCGTTAATAAGAAATTTTACCGAAATAGCTCGACAGCAATGTTTTTATAATATGTATTTTTGTTTTCCTTCTTATTATTCCATTGAGGAAAATAGAGCTTCGATAAAATTTCTATTTTTGTGTCTTATTTCTACTTTAGACAAATCTCTTGATTTTCTTTTCTTGCTGATCTTCGGCAAGTAGTTATTAGTCTACCCCTCTTCTTCACATATTCGGTTCCTATCAAGTGCCTGCTTCGATATCGCACACTCTGCTTTTTTTAATGTATGGCCTATTGTACTTAAACTTTCCTTTATTGGTGTTAGTTGTGATTGTGCTTGGCCAGACTGTAGAATCGATTTTTCTAAGAACTTATTTACATAGACCTAACTATTTCGATGTTGAGTACTTTGTTGATGTTATTTGTGTGTATCATCTATGTTTCGCTGCCGTACAGGTTTGTAAATTTAACAATAAAAGCATTCTATCTTACAAATAAACTTATTTCAAACTGGGAAAGGAAACCTAATAAAACACACTCTTCTTAAGCTTTTAAAGACCTTTCTAAACTTGTTATATTCAAGGTAAGATTTGAAACAATTGATATTTAAATTTAAAGTGACATAATCTAGTTTACGTATATATAAATCAATTTCAATCTTTATATAAAACAATTTATCTTATTATAAATTTTTATACAATTTGGCAACACTATAAAAGCAAATTAAAATAACAATCATACACTTAAAAGACTAATATAATAATAATTAGGAAGAAAGGAAATTTCATCAATTGAAATAATTACGCAATATTAAATATTTAAAATTGGAAAAAAAAATAAAACCGTATCGCAAAAAATAAAAGAAAGAGAAGAAAGTTTCAAAAAAAAATTATGAAATAAAATTTCAAAAATAAAAAAATTAAAGCATATCAAATTTCAGAACAATCAAGTGAATGCGGTGTAAGAAGTGTCATTAAATTACTCCTCTACAATATTTCTTTTATTGAAATTTCCATAGAAATTTTAATTTTGCAGAATTGTGTTAGTGATGTAAAATTGAATCGATTTAATTTTGAAAATAAAATAATAATCGAATTTTATATTTTTTGATACTTTAAATTGTATTAATGTATTTTAAAGTCTATTGAATTGTAATGCTTTTACATCTCTTTTACTTGTTCGATATTCAATCAAAGTTTTTTAAAGCAATTTAAAATTTTCAAAAATTAAATTGAGCATTTTTAAATTAAATTCAGAATTTTTTTAATCACATCTTATTTCTTAAAGATAATCGATTATATTATCAACTATATTCAAATTAAATGTAAATTTTTTAAATTCTTAAAGACTATAAAACTTTATTTAAAAAAAACTTTAAAAATAGTTGCAAATAAAATCGATTCTTATTTAAAAAAAGATTATTTGAGTGTTTTTCAAATCAAATTTAGATTTATTTTAAACATTTATTCTTTTTGCTTGAAGATAATCGATTATATCTATTATCTAATATTTAAATTAAATTTTTTAGTTTTTAAAGAATATATGAAACTTAATTTTAATAAACTCCAAAATCAAATTAAAATATAATCGATTTCGATTAAAAAAAAAAAATTATATGTGCAATCTCTATTCGATTAAAAACTTTTTAAGAAGCTAATGGTATAATTTTAAAATTTCATTATATTCTTTTTGTATACATCTCTTCTTTTGGAATTTTCTTCTTCTGGTCTTCTGGTTGGAGGTATGTTCAATTTTTTAATATTTTTGATTCACCAATTTTCCCAATAGACCACAAAATTTTTTCAGTATCAACTGTATTAATGAAAAATAAAAAAAAAAAAAAGAAAATGTTCTTTTAAAATTATGTTTACAATATATTCACTTGAATACATAATTTTCTTTTGAAAAAAAATCGATTGTTTAAAGAAAATTTTCAGAAAATTTATAAAAGAAAAATAAAAATGGTAAGGGAATAACTTTTGTAATTTATTAAAAAAAAAAACAAAAAATTTAAATAAAGTTTTTTTTTTTAAAAATTAAGAAAATGAAAAAAGAAATTAAAAAAAATAAAATTTATTATGATTGATTACAAATTGGAAATCGATTTTCGGAAAAATATAAAAATTGAAGGTTGGCTAAAGAACTTATATTTGCAATAAGAGATTATAATATTTTTAAAAAAATTGAAAAAAACTTTTAAATTTTGTAAAAATACTTTGGTTTTGTATTAAAGTATTTTTAAGGATTAAAATAGTTTTGAATTTTTCAACAGTTTGTTTTCAAATATCGAATTCAATAAAATTGATTCATTTCTTTATTATTACTTGTTGTTCAAATTTTTACTATCTACTTGGGATTTAGTAGTTTTTTTGTTATTTTTCTTTACCTAACCTTGATAAGTTTTGATTGAGTTTTAGTATAAAAATGTGAGAATAAGAGAAATACAAAAAGATTAAAATTTTTATTGCATACTTAAAGGGGAAATATGGTTTTTTTGACACTTGATTATTAATAAACTGTTGCTGCGAACACTGATGTTCAATCTCTACAAATTATGACAATTATTTACAAACTCCCGAAAAAATAGTATAAAATGGTAATCCTTTTTTGAGGATCGAAGTCCTTCCTTATATTTCGAGATGGAAAATCTAACTCTCTGAAAAGATGAAGCGATAAACAATTACTGATAAATAGTTTATTAGAAAGGGCTTGTATTCATCTTAAAAATTTAAATTGGAGGAGGTATTTAAATATGATAAAGTATGATATGTAGGAATTGTATTAAAGTTTTTTAACTGTATTTCCTTACATAGCCTGCTCCAATAAAAAAATGATATATTTATTGATATATTGAACATTTAATTAAGAAATCTATTCGAAATTTGTAGGAGAATGAGACTTGATTGAAGCCACAAAGTCCAGACTTTCCCCAAAATATGCCTAGGAATAATTTGCTCAAAATTTTAGCCATTTCCTTTTCATTCTCTATTTAGTTTGAAAAAAACTGAAATCTAAATATAATAAAAGACAAACTGCTGATGCTGCTGCTGCTGCTGACCAGCGTGCCCTATGTTAAGTGTTATTCACACATGTAAAATACTTCTAATTACATATACATACTTACATTCAAAAAAGAAAGAAAAAATGAAACTGGTAAAATGTAAATTATGAACAGAAAAAAAAAATCAAAACGTATGAGAAATCTGTTAACAGGTAGATACAGAAAATTTTAATAAAAACGTATAAATAAATTTTTTATATTTCAGTATGTATACATACTTTTATTTAAATATCACTTACAGAACTAATAACTAACTACAATTTGTAGTTTTTATTTTTTATAAATATAATAAAAGACGTTGCTGCTCTTTAATTATGTTAATGTTAAGTTTTATTTACACATGTAATGTAACATACTTCTAATTACAAATACTTACATACAAAAGAGAAAGAAAAAATGAAACTTATAAAATGTAAATTATGAACAGAAAAAAAAACAAAAAAAATCAAAACGTATGAGAAATCTGTTAACAGGTAGATACAGAAAATTTTAATAAAAACGTATAAAGAAATTTTTAACACTTTAGGATGTATACTTCTATTTTATTATCACTTACAAAACTAAAACAAATTATTATAATGTTCACTTAATGTTCTTTAGATAACGAATTTCCTTTTATTGATTCAGTAGCGCAATAGCAGGAAAAAAGAATATATATAAAAAGAGAAATTCAAATTATACCTGTCGTCCGACAGGCTTTTTTACTAGTAATATAATCAAACTGAATAAATTAGACATTAAATCAAAGTAAAAAACCGGAAAAGTCTAATACAAGTTGGGGAATAAACGTTCAATTCGAAATAAAAGGGGTGGTGCTGAAAGACTCAGAACAGAACTTAAATAAATTCCCGCACAATATAAAGGGAACTGACAACGATTGTCGTGGAATAAGTAAATAATGTGAATAACTAAAACGAATGGCGGATTTTGAGTTTACTTCTGAAATTTTAATGTACCTCATAAAAATTTTGAAAACTTCAGGTTAAGTTGAAATACAGGGTGTTTCAGAGGTACTGATGAGTACGTATATTTTTTGTATTATAAGAATTTGTAAGCAGATTCTTAACTCTGCTTTTAGACTACATATGAAAATTTTGTAAAATGTATTCGAAAGCTTAAGATATCCTTTTTTAATCTTTTAACGTTTTCTATCTTTTAACTTTCAAAGCTTAAATTCGAGCTTTTAAATTTAAAACATGTTAAAATTTTAACAATTTTTTCACTTAATTAATAAACACCTTGTATATATTTTAAAAATAAATAAAATATATTCATTACCAAATCTAGGTTTAAAAATTACTAAAACTAAACTTAATTCAAACACAAGTTTTAATAAACTTTATATAACATTTGAAGCGGAACCAGCTTCAATACCTTTTTAAAAACCGTTTCAAATTGAATTTTTAAGTGATTAAATTCAACTCTTATAAATTCTTACCACGGAATATATTTTGCAAAACCCATTTATACTCTATTCACTCTCAAGTCATATATCAAATTCTGATAACTTTACCAAACAATACCATATTATTTTGTTTAAAAACTTCCCTCTACAATTCAAACATTCAATATGAACTGTATACATAGGTATATGGAATATATTTACAATTTTTTTTTTTCAGCTATTATTATTTAACTTTTTAATATTTGAATTTTATATTTAAACCATGATTTTAACAATTTTTCCATTTTTTTTTTTTTATATTTTCAGATATTCTTTCAAAACATTTTTTGGCACATTCAACAACAGCTAAAAAAAGAAGCTAAACAATAAAACACGTGCAATATTAAATAATAATATACATATAATATATATGTATGTAAATATATAAAAAAGATGGATGAAATGCATTGCATTTAAAAATAAAATACAAGTTCAAAAGGCAAAAAAAAAAAAAAATGTAATAATATGTTGTCAATATTGCAAGGAAACAATTCTATATACAATTCATACACAACATTCACTTAAACTAAAGTGAAAAAAACTTAAAAAACTTTCAAAATAACACAAATATAAAAAAAATCAAAACTATTATTGAAAAATAATAAAAATCCGAATAAATTCTTTTTATAAAAAAAAAAAAAATAACACAGATGTCACTATATATTGTAGATCTATTTCATATATATTCCTTTTTTTTATATAACTAAATTTCATTAAAAATTCTTAAAACGTTTTTTTATTACTACTTACAGTTGAAAACTAAAAAAAAATAAAAACCAAAAATCAAAATTAAGGATTTATACAAAATACACACACACACGTATGTATTTCACAATGTAAACAAAAATATTAAAAACAACGTATAACGAAGAAAATCAAAAAAAAGTTAAAAAGTCACAAAATCAAATTAAAAATTAAATTTTGAAAACCACTTGTAGTTTTCTTTAATTGTAAAAATAAAAAAAAAAAATAAAAAAAAAGTGATGTGTTAAAAAGAGATAGATATATGTGTATATAGAAAAAATAAAATTAAATTACATATATCATATTCTCATATTGTAAATATTTTTGTGTGTTGAATTTTAAATATGGAATAATAATATTAAATTTATATATTTGATTTTATTTTCAATTATTTTTTTATTATTAAATAATAAATCTGCAATATGATCTGCATTGTAAATAACGGTAAATGTATAAAAAAAATTCAAAAAAAAAAAAAATAAATAATTAATTTTTAAAATTAAAAAAGTGATACATAGAAAAATTTTGCAAAAAAAAATATTTAATTAAAATTAATTGTAATAAATAATTAAATTAAAAAAAAAGTAATTAAATAAAATAAAAATTGTATAGTCTCCAATGCCAAATATTTGTTTTTAAATTTTTTAAAAATTAATTTTGTAAAAAAAAAAAATAAATTAAATTAAATATAAATATTAAAATTAATTAAAAAATAGAATTACAAAAAAAAAAAGCTTCAATTTGTGTTTTAGTCAATACTGTAAAATAGTGTAAAATAAAAATTAATCAATTAAAAAAAAAAATAAATAAAAAAAACTTTTAAAGTGTATTAGAAAAAAAAAAAAATTCAAAATAATTGATCTACAAAAAATTATGTTTTTTATTAGTGCATTAGCATTAGGTCTTGTTGATACAGTTAATCCAATTATTAGTAATACATATAATAATTATAATTTAAATTATCAAAATAAATTATATCATCAATCAATATCAATATCAAAATTATTATCATCATCGTCATCATCATCAAATCTTATTATTGATTCTAATCAAGAACAAGAACAACAACAACAACAAATACAACAACAACAACAATTACCAAAAAAACAACAACTACAACAACAACAATTTAATATCAATGAAAATGAATTGATGATAAATAATGATAAAATACAAAATACAAATAATAATGAATTCATTTATAATGTTATGGCAAAGAAATCAATGACACAACCCTATTTTAATCATCATCATCTTCAATATCATCAGTATCATTCACAAAAAGAAACACAATCTGGACAATCATCAATTACAAATAATAATAAAGGAAAATATCAAACAGCAACAAAAATTGGTACTGGTACAGGAACTAGAAAAACAACAACTACTACTACTCCAACAACAACAAAAACAACAATAGCAACATCAATTATTACAAATAACAGTGGTGGTACTATTGGTGAATTATCATTTGGATTATCGGGATCAATAGCAGCAGTAGCAGCAGCAGCTTTAATAGCATTACCAACAATAACAACAACTACAATAGCTACAACAACAGAACAACAAAATCAACAACAACAACAAAATACTAGAACAATTATAAATCAACAAAAATATATAATTGATAATAATAATAATAGTTATAATAATAATAATAATAATAATAATAATATTAGTAAAAATAGTGGTGAATTAAATTTTGACAATTTTGATTATAATGATAATTATAAAAAACAACAACAACAAATAAATAATTCATTAAATGGTGCAAATTTATTATGGAATCATTTTATTTTAAATAGTAATACTAATAATAATAAAAATAAAACAATAAATCATTTTAATCGTACAAATAATAATCATAATAATATATTAAATATTAATATTAATAATAATATTAATAATAATATAAATAATAAAAATTTTAGTTATAATAAATATAATAATAATAATATAAAAAATAAAGATATGATGTTGATGATGCCATCTGGTATTGATTCTAGTTCAATAATTGATAATAGTGGTGGTAATTTAGGTATTGGTGGTAGTTTAAATGGTAATAATGGTATTAGTGGTATTGGTAATGTTGGTGATGTTGGTGGTACAATTAATTTTGATGATTGGTCAATTAAACAGTGCCTAATTTGGTCAAGGCCATATGAAATATATTTTCAATTAAGTAATGCATTCTTTTTAATTGCCTTTATTGCACCGAATAGCCCTTATGGAATGCTATGGATGCGTTCATTTTTATTGATTGGCTGTGTTCTAATGGCCACTTATG
Source organism: Dolichopus griseipennis (assembly GCA_963082915.1). Taxonomy (NCBI): domain Eukaryota; kingdom Metazoa; phylum Arthropoda; class Insecta; order Diptera; family Dolichopodidae; genus Dolichopus; species Dolichopus griseipennis. The sequence goes on from OY720441.1 coordinate 359,025,199, forward strand.
GTTGGTTTATACAATGTCGTCCAGATGTTATATTATGGTCTGGTTTATTTTTAAGTGTTAATTTTATATATTTAATAATATTAATATGCCGTTTAAGACCAATACGTTTTGAAAAGGAAATTGAAGCGGTAAGTTATTAATTTTTTATGAAATTTATTAATTAAAAAAATTATATTTATTATGGATATTTTTTTCAATATTTTTTTAAATTATTAAGTGAAATACACAAAATAATAATAGCTATTATTAAATAATTTTAGTTCTTTAATCGAATTACAAGAATTTAATTAATCTAAAATCAGTAGATTCGGGTGTTTGTGAATATGACGTGACACTTTTGACGTTTAAGAATGAGTTCTCAAAAACTGATGTATACTTTTGACTTTACAACCTTTACGTATGCCTATCCACCGCTGGATTACGGCGTGTTAAATGTTTATGAAGTTGACTACAATGTTATCATATTCAAATCTATTTGTGGCTATACTAAGTCTTCAATAATGCGCAAACCAATCCACTCCCTAATATATCTCAGCCATATCATAGTTGCTTTCTAGAAAATCATATTTTTTTTTTTACATTATATGACCAATTAGTCATTAAAAATAACTCTCTTTCTTTCTGCAGCCTCTGTAGAACTTCCAAATTGGATACGTGATCTGTCCTAGATATCTTACAGACGTCTATAGGTCCACATTTGAAATGTTTACAATTTGTTTATAAAAGTTACTTCGAGAATCCAGGCCTCTATACACCATATAATAAAACTGACAAGACAAAACATTTAAGGATTAAGTAGCTGGATGCCAAATAAAGCTTCTAGTGTCTCTGCCAAATAAAGCTTCTTGAAATCCAAATTGAGTTTTTAATATGACTCCTTTCAGTTTTTCATACAATTGATTATTAGGTATTTATAAGAAAATCTTGAGAGTATGGCATATGGCACATTTACTGTACGATCCTTTCATTTTCTTGCGTTATTCTTCTTCGGTAAAACAATAAAAGTACGCTTCAGCCATTCATTGGGGTAATACAAGTAGAAAAATGTTGTTTTTATTGACAAGTTCTTCAGGGATTTCACCAGAACCTACTGTTTTGTTATTTTTCGATGAGTGGATGGCCTTTGTCTATTCCATTTTTTGTAATTGTTGTTCTTGTAAGGTAAGGTCAGAGAATTATTATTTTACATAATTTTCCCAAATCTGGTTCTTCGTTTTGGGGAATCCCTGCATTATTACCTTGGTCATCGATTAATAAAGTTGACTTTTTTTCGCAAGATACCTGAAGTTTCTTTAAGCTTTTCTGTAGATTAAAATCATCTATAGGAAGTAAATAGGGTTTTCAAAATTTAACAATCTAATCAGATTTCTATAATAATAAATCTTTCTAAAAACTTTTATTGCTAGCATTCCTTAATTCTCCTTAAAAGTCCATAGATCTTATTCTGAAAACTTATTTAAAAACTGTCTAAATTTGGTTTTTTTTTTTTCATTTTTAACTCCCAGATTTGCTTCAACGTCCCCCAACTTGTAAATTTTTAAAAAAAAAAGTGAAATTATTAAAGAATAATAAATTGTATAGTTGCAAAAAAATTAAAACAAAAGTTTAATATAGTGTGAATAAATTTAAAGAAAACTTACCACCCTCTATGGTGCCAAAAGAAAATCATGACAGAATAAATTACACATTTTTTTTTGTGTTAACTTCTTTTTATAAGAAAAATTTATTCTCATATTTAACAAGTTTCGTTTTTATTTGTAAATTTTGTTTTTTCCATTTACATGTTCCATAATTCATGAATTTAGGGCATACACCTTCCAATTTGGAAGAAACTTATGTATAGTAGAAAAAAAATGGTAATGAACAAAATATATCACTTCAAACTTTAAAAGCATAGGAGCATTGCTTTTACACGCTGTAGATTTAAATAAAATGGTTGTTTAGGAATAAAATTCGTGATCTAAGTAATGTAAACCAAGAAAGCGTTGACAATCTTCCGCAAAAACATCAAAATAAAAAATTCGAATTAATGCCTAAAAAAGTAGAGCTGTGCTGGGGATAAATTATTCAAATTTTATTTAACTGGCGCACTAAATTTCTGGATCACTGTTACATCGATAGTTAAAATTTTTTATCAAGTATCTTCTAATTTTAATGGAACTGGAGTTTAAGGTGCAGATGTGTCACCGATATAAAATTTGTAAGAACTGAGGCATGTTTATTAAAGGGGCTTGGTCTTCGGGCTATGATCTTCCTTTAACTTCGAGTTTATACCACTTCCAGTTACAATTATCAAGTTATACTCAATATTTCATACCTACAGTCAGTACACTCTGTTTTCTATAAATTTTTATTGAATTTGAAAGATTGCACATGCAAGTTGACTCATTAATATTAAACGCGCAGTACAAAAAAAAAATAATGCAATAGCGTGTGCTGTTGTAATTGATCCCGATATTCCTTAGTAATAAATCAAGTAAGAAGTGAGAGTGTTTTTAAGAGTTTTTTTATTTCTTTATACAATATGTTTATATTTTTTTTTATGAGAATTAATTCAGTTCATTTATATGCATTTTAACGCAAGCATCATACATTTTTTTTCTACTCAATTTTCTTATTAGTTTTACAAGTACATGCATATGTATCCAATAAATTCCTATGTACATGAAAAGTTATTCGTTACAAGGTGATTTTTAATTGAATGCAAAAAAAAAGTGAATGAAAAAGTTTTATAATTTTTTAAATTTGTTAAAAGTTTGCTCCAATTAATGAACTTTTAAAACACTTTTTTCTAATTTTTAATTTATGTTAATTGCGATTCGTTCAATTGTCAAAAATTGTTTCGGAAAGTAATAAAATATTTAGGAAAGAAGTTTAAAATTACATTTAAAATTTTAAGAACGTATGGTAATAATATTAATTTTAAACTTATTCTTATTATTTTTGAAGGTTGTTGCATCTAATGTAAAAGAGATCAATGCATTTCAATTCTGATATTTCAAGAAGATGTCAAACAGTGATACGAAAGCTATAATATTTTAGGGATGCAATTTTGTAAAAAAAATATTATAAAATAAGCGTATATTTAATTAAGCTAAGAGTGTTGCCATATGTTTGAGTTTTGTTTTTCGCTGAAAAGTCCAGTTTGGGTTGATGTCCCCCATAGGAACTTTACGTTTAATTGGCGACTTTATAATCAAAGTCATCTTCACTCCTCTTAGCAATATATTTTTTCATGAATATCTTGTAGCCAATAACTTTTTTTATATTGAATTGAAATCGGAGTCTCCAACGAAACAATTCCAACGTAACACAGGACAGGGCTTGCTGTGGAAAATGACAAGTGGTTCAAAACTGGTCATAGACTAACTTTGAGAACTTCTAAAAAGTGGAACATGCTTTCTAATATCATAGATATAATCAAATTTAAATCTTGCTGGTATAAAAGTTTTTCAGAGAGTCCCTACGAATTGATTTTTATAAAATTAACCCATTGAGGCTCGAATTATTATATTTGTGACATGGTAAAAACTGTAGGTTTTTAAGTAAATTTAATAGTTTTAGACCCCTTTTAAGCTTCATGTAATGAATGACTTATGTATAAACGTAAAATTTTGTAATTGACATTGATTAATAAAACATTAAGTGAGAATAAAGAGTTCTAACTAATGATATAATAGATTACTATTGATTTATCACATCTGACATTAATTATGAAGTAATATTTTATAACTCGAGGATTACTGCACTTAAAAAAACTTTAATTAAAAATTTAGTAAAAATCAACCTAATTTCATTTAAAAAAAAATTAAAATCTCTGCTCAAACTAAATAATAAAAATTTTACAATATTTAAAAGAACATTTTAACAATGTATTACTTCCAATGAATTTCTTTTTATATTAAAATTTACTATTTACAATCTCGTAAATCTTTTGAAATTTAGTACAGTCATAAAACTTTAAATCAAAAAATAAAATTGGAACGACCTTCAATATTTCTTGTCTTATATATTTTTATACCCGTGCATATATATATGAACATCGGGTATATTAGATTTGCTCCTCCGTTTGTAACGCATCGATCTAGACGAGCTAGATATAGTGTCAAGGGTACGTATCGGCTCAGAATCGAAAAATTAGTCGATCTAGCTATGTGTGTCTGTCCGTCCGTCCGTCCGTCCGTCCGTCCGTCCGTGTGTCATCACGATAACTCAAAAACTAAAAGGGCTAGAGTCTTGAAATTCACACAAAGTCATTTTTAGACAATTTCTAGGTTCCCTATTGTTTTTGGTTAAAATCGGACGAAGGTTTCGGGGAGCTGCCATACAACTTTTTTGCACCAATATGAATTTCTTCAAAACTATTTATACTACGGGGATGAAAATTACACACGGTTAGTTTTATATTGACTCCGGCACTTATATGAAGTTTCAAAATGTTAGGGCCCCATTTTCGGGGGGCTGCCATACAACTTCCTTGCACCAATATGAATTTCTTCAAAACTAATTATACTACGCGGATGAAAATTACACACGGTTAGTTATATAATGAATCGAGCACTTATATGAAGTTTCAAAATGTTAGGGCCCCATTTTCGGGGGGCTGCCATACAAAGTTTTCGATTCAATAACTGTGAATCTAATAAAGCTACAAGGTTAAAATTAAAATTGGGCAGGTAAATTAATAGGGCAAGTTACTTGGCAAAGCTGGACATCACTCGGACCATCGGACTTTTAGGGTGGGCCAATTTTTTTTTTTGTGTTTTTTTTCTTTGTTGTTTTTTTTTTTTTTTACAATGAATGAAAACTTTTTTTTTTTTTTTTGTGACTTTTTTTTTTTTTTTGTTAATTTTTTTTTTTTTTTTTACGTCAAAATTATGGGGTAATGAGTTAAATGTATAAGAGAAGTAAATTACGGTTTATTTTATACACCATAGTGGGTATGCACGGGTATCTAAAGTTGACAAGGGCAACTATAATCTTCCTCGTTTTAATTAAAAACATTCCACTATACTTTCAAACATATAACCTTTATCTAGGACAAAAAAAAACAAGACAAACCAATCCCTTTATTACCAAAATATTTATACACAATCAGATACATCTTTTATAAGTTGAAATGTTCTCTTATTTCATTCGAAATACACGTTCATATCGTAAATTTTTTTTATTATATCATTCACAAGTCAATTTTGAAGGCAACGGAACCAAAAAAAAAACACAATAATAGCCATTTTCTTATTTATTTTTTTTTTTACTTATCTTATATATAAAATCGTTAACCTAGAAAATATTTTCTTACTTTTCTCTCATTTCTTATGTTTTCATCCCTTTACCTGTATATGAACACCTTTAGTACATTTTTATTGTACCGTTATATCCAACTGAACCAGAAAAAATCCATAGAAACCTTTTAATTCAACCCAAACTTAACAATTAAATAATCCACATGTATACAATCATACTGTCACACAATCAACTGTCACATCTCATTTTATTCAAAATGTCATATCAATGTTGCCATATCACATTAAAAAAAAAAAAAAACAAAAATAAAAATTAACAAAGAGATGAAAACAACACTTAAGTGTGTTCCTATTATATATGTTTTTTCTTTTAATTAAATTAAGTAAATTTTGTTGTTAAATGTACATAACCTAAAAAAAATATATAAAAAAAAATAACTGTAAAATAAGTTTCCTAATTAACTAATTATTGACAATCAAGGAAATCTAATGAAAAAAAATTAAAAAAAAAAAACAAAGAAAATGTAAAAAAAAAGAATATAATAAAAAAATTAAAAATGAAAGTGAAACAAATTAGGGAATAAAAAGTGAAAGAGAAAGAGAATAAGAATGAGATTGAGAATAAACGAGGAAGAGTGTAGTAGAGTAGACTGTGTCAACTCTGGGATACCCGTATGACAGTTATATAAACATTATATCCTTAATATTATAAACATTAATTACTTTTGGCAAAATTTCAAACATACCAGCTTTATTAGGTGAAATATAATGCTCATATAAAAGAAGGAGTTGTATGGCAGCTACTCGAACCCTCTACAGTAGACCAACCAAATTTTGCAGTAACTTTGGCCATTACACTAAACTATTTTTGGCAAAATTTCAGACACCCAACTTCAATAGGTATAGAGTAATGCTCATATAAAATAAGAAGTTGTATGTCAGCTACTTGAACTCTCTGCAGTAGACCAACCAAATTTTGCAGTAACTTTGGCGATTACACTAAACTACTTTTGCCAAAATTTCAGACACGTAGCTGTAATAGGTACAGAGAAATACTCATATAAAAAAAGAAGTTGTATGGCAGCCACCCGAACCCATGGACCAAAATGACTGGATTTAAATAGCGATGACGGCTATTGCAAAAAAACGAATTTGCGAAAATTTCAAGATCCTAGCTCCTTTAGTTTTTGAGTTATCGTTCGGACGGACGGACAGACGGACGGACGGACAGACGGACGGACAGACGGACAGACGGACGGACGGACATACATAGCTAAATCGATTTTTTTTTCGATTCTGAACCGATCCATACACTTGAGTCTATATCTACCCCCCCTCCTTTTCTGCGTCACAAACGTAATGGCAAATTTATTATACCCTTTGACTATATAGTCATACGGGTATAAAAAGCTGTAGGAGACGTTTAGTTGAAAGATTGACTTTTTTTTATATTGTACTAATTATTTCCGTTACTTTTTATTTCTACGTGTAAAATTAACACTTTAAAAACCAATGCAGTTTTTTTCATACTCAGTACATACTTTTGATAAATGGGGAAAAAAGTGTTATAATTTTTATATACATGAAGTACTTGATATAACGGGAGTTTTTTTAAAAATTTAAATTGAAATAAAACACATTAAAGCCCAATTTTCTTTTTATTCAAAAGACAAGTTTATTACATTTAGGATTTTAAAGTAATTTTCAGCATGTGAAATGCGAATGAGCTCTGATGAACCGCATTCCATCGACTCATTTGTACTACCTTTTCGATCGATTCGATATTTCATCAATAAGATGGGCTATGTTGGCATCCAAAGCATCTATTATTACTGATTTTACATAATTTTTATATTACACAATCCCAATTTTATAGATTTCACACAAAGCCCCAAACAAAATAATCCAGTGACGTTATGTCGCATGATCTTTGAGGGCTATTAATTGAACCATTTATCGAGAAAATGTTACTACCAAATCTTTCTTTTAATAAATAAATTAAATCAATTGTTTACACAGGTACCATTGTTGGAAGCAAAACACTTCCGGGTCGACATGATTCAAATTTTGAAATAAAAAATCATTGATCATCGATCTGTAACCAGCACCATTCACTGTGTTGGTAATCCTCCCATTATATCTAAATTACTCATAAATATCATTGCAATATAACTGTACTTTCATGCAGTTTTTCTTAAAAGCTTTTATTAAAATTTTCAATAGTTAGTTAAGCTTTAAAGAGTTTTATCGGAAAATAAATCCAAATATAATCTGCATCCTAATAAAATTTTCATTAATTCACAATAGCGAGATGTGTCATTTCTATTACTATTGTGACTAAATGTGTCATATATTTTAAAAATTGCCTCATTAAGTGTTATAAATAAGCAAATCATGATTTAACTTTCATCAAATTTCTAAAATACAATATTAATTGTGTAAATTAGTCAAATTATACAATAAATTAGTATTGCAACTCCTATTTCATTCTTGGCTCTTAAAGTGTTAAATAATTTCATTTTGGAAAGGTGTTAAAAGCGGATACTTATTGTTCTTATTCTTCTTTTCAATATTTTCTTTGATAAGGAAATTTTCTAAGACAAGTACGACGTAAAATTATTTTTGTGAACAATATAAAAAAAAAAAAACAAAAACAGAAAAAAAAAAATATGAGTGTAAGTAATTGAAAAGAAAAGAAATAGAAAAAAAAACGTATTAAATGTATTTTATAATTGTCATAGGAGTGCCTGTTGACACATACGTTCGCTATATTTAATGACTCTTTTGCTAATACATAACTATAGAGTATAGTAAAAGTCTCAACACAGTCAACAATATATATATATATATAGGATTTTTTTTGATTTTGTGTTTTTTTTTCTACTTTCAGAGATTAAAGATTGTATATTGTTCCTTTTAATTTGCTATCTCATTCTAACACACTACTGAGATATATATCAATTTTTTCATTTAATTTTATAATATAAAGTTAATGTTACTATAAGTGTTGTTATCGTTGTTTTTTGTGTTGCTATCTTTGTTGTATTGTAGTAGAATATTAAAGGAGTGCAATTTTATGTCTCAAGTCACGTAATATAAAAAAAAAATAAAAATTGCCGGTTAAATTTTTTAAGGATTTTTAACTGTTGTTACTTTTTTTTTTGTTTTAAATAAATTTAATATGTATGTATGAATGTATGTATGTGTGTATGTACCTAAGAACGTTTTCAAAAAAATAGGAACAACATAAGGAATATAAATATAATATATATAAAATAATTCAATACGTGATATTTGTAGATACATTTCAGTGTTGCACTGTTTTTTTTTAAGACAAAGAAAGGAAGAAAAAGAAGAGTTGTAATAAAATTTATTTATTTTTCTTCTCTTTTCTTTTCCCTCTTTTTTCTTCTTGTTGTTATTTTTATTTTTACTTTTATTTATAGTTTAAATAACCGAAAGCACATTCTCTACTTTTAATCCAACAAAGAATTATTTACTAGTAACAAACATTGACAACAATTTTTTTTTTTTTTTTGTTTTTTTTTTTTTTTTATTTTTTTAATAAAATATATTGTAAAATACTTGAAAAATTTACATTTTGATATTCAGAAAACAAATTTTTCAAAAGTAAATTTATTGTGGTAAAAATGAAATAAAAGAAAACTTAAAATTAAATAAATAATAAACAAATTTATTTCAGAAATAAATATAAAGAAAAATAAAAGTAAATTAAAAAAAAATAAAATGAAAGTAGAAGAAGAAGTAGAGAATTTGTAATTAAGATTAATTGTTTGTAAATATAGTTAAAATGTAAAAAAAAAAGTTTTTAATATTTAACAGCATGTTAAAATTCAGTTGTTTGATATTAAAAATTGTAGAATAAGCGTATTTTTTTGAAGATAAATAATTTTAATGAAATGTGTATAGAAAGAGTTTACATATAATATTAATCTTACTACTTACTTCGATATATTTTTTTATACAAGTATGTATGTAGTTCTAAAGGGTATAGTAACCCGGCTTATAGAAATTCGTTTGTTATATATGCGCATATCTAGATTATAGAAACCATATTCCGTCCAATGGTTTTGCCATTATATAACTTAAAAATATTAACATCTTTCTCCTCAATATCCCTTCAAATTTTTCTCTTCCCTCATAATTTTAGATTTCCAAATAACCTCTCCACAAATCCAAAATTTCTTCCATATCTCCATCCCAGTAATCAAACTGTATATTTGTATCCCAGGTTCCTCCCTAAAATTTCGTTCAAAAAGAGTGGGGTTTTGATGCGTTAAAGTCGCACACTACCCAAAGAAACACCGTACAGTTTCAAAGGGTGACTTTCGAGCTTTCCATTCCCTCGTAAAAAAAAAAAATTTAGAATTTGCGTTCGTGATACTGTAAAGAACCCGAGATTTATATACTCTCAATTGTATATCCGATTAATACAAAATCGAATCGGATCATTATTGAAAAGTATGTCGATTTTAGTGTGTACCCATTCGTCTATCGGCATAATAACTGAATTCTTCTTCTATGGCGTTACAGTCCGTTGTTGAACCTTGGCCTATTTTTAGGTTTTGTAACAATAATTTTTACTGAATAAGGCTGTTAACCGTATGCTAAACCTCCATTTTTGGAGGGCCTTTGGGTTTGAAAAGTTGCTTCAGAATTTATTATATAATGCGTTGAAGTTCTCATAACTACGAGTGCAACTGCATTATATAACATTTTTCTACTTCCTGAGATTCAGGTTGCAACTATTCTTCCTTCCTCCTTTCTCAACCAGGCTTGGGACCGGTTACGACGGAATTAATAACTAAATAGCTGAAGATATTCTGAAACTTACACAAATTCATTTACGAACTATTTCGCACAGAGAGTTTTTTTTAGCTTCCATAATAATTCGTTTCTATATGAATATAACTCTTCATTCTTATTGAAACTTTTTAGTGAACAGTTTCATGTTTCATATTTTGCCAAAAGTAGTTAAGTTTTATGTTGTAAGTTTGCGCAAAATTTAATTTGCTTAAAACTTTTAATTTTTGGTTTCGATACACCCAATGGTTCAGTCTAATTTATTTATATAATTGACTCTAAAATTGTGTGCACATGAAGTTTAGCCTACTCTTGGTAGGAAGCACAAGACAGATTCATGGAAGGAAACACTTTTCAAAGTTTTTTTTTCAATAAAAAACAGTTAGTCGAGGCCTCTAGAGTAGCTTCTAGTGTAGCTTTTTAACTGTAACAAAAGCTTGAAACTTTGTTAACCCATTTTGCGCCGAAGTTGGAGTGATTTTTTTTTTATAAATGACATAAGTACTTATGTTTAATTTTGCATATAGAACTGCTTCAAACCTGATTTTTCACAAATTCACATTTAGTTGATTATTCAAGTATTTTTTAAATCCTTTTCTATACAATGATTCAATTTTAATTTTAAATTTTTATTAAAAAAATTTAAAATTACTTAAGCTTTAATTCTGTGGAAAATCTCCAAAACTACTTGATAACCGTAATTTTTCCCTTTTTGAGATAACATTTGAAGTGGACTGTTTAACATCAAATCTTTGCACTGCCAAAAATAAATAAGCGTTTATTTAATTAAAAATCCCTCAAAAGTTTATAAGAGCGAAATCTGATCTTAAACTTAAGATGGGAAGATAATTTTCATAATTTGCCAAAACATGATTATAATCTTCTCACCCTCTTGCTCTTCTAGTAAAATAGCTAAATCAACTTAAAACAAAACATTAATTCCAAAAATCTATTATTACAAAACCAACAGCAAGTTATTTTATGGTTATTAATAATGTTTTAAATAAACATTTTGTGTCACAAAATATTTTTAAAAATTTTCAAACACGTTTATTGAAAAACTGTAATTTTGCGGTTATCAAGTTCTGGATATTTTCCACAGAATTAAAAAGTTAAAATATACTATAATTAAAATTTTATTTAATTGATGAAATCAATTCTAAATGGCATATTAATCATTAATTACCGTCTGTTCCAAAAATTAAAATTAATTTTTTACTTTTGTAATAACTTTCATATTTAAAATTAATTTTCTTTAGTAATTCGCCTGCAGTCATTTGTTTTCTTTCAATTTAGTTTTTTGTTTTAAAGATTCAATCATGTTAAAATTGAAAAAAATTTTTGTAGTACTATTGAAGTCCCAAAAATTTTTTTCCAAAATTTATTTCAGAAAAACACATTAGTAATGTCCAAAAAAAAATAATAGTTCTGCTAGCAATTTATTTTTCCGAAAAAAAAAACTTTCAATTTATTTCAAATTAAAAAAATTCTTGCAGAACCTTAAGGCGTTTTATTCGATAAAAGAAGAGAAGTAGAAAATTGTAGTAGAAGTATTTAGGGTACATTTTGGAAAATTCAGTTCAATTTTAACAAAAAAATTCAACAAATTTTAGTTAATTTGAATGTTTTTTTTAGGACATAGAATTGAAATTTTTTTTTTATTTAAAAAAAGTTTTTATGTTGTCATACAAAATTAAAAAGCCTAGATAAATTTTCAATTAAGAATAAGAATTGTTCAAAATTTTCTGTCATATAAAAACTTGCCTCTAAAATAAGATGAAATAAAAGCAAAGAATAAGTATTAATTTCACTCTACTTTCATTGTCTTTTTTTGTATATGTCTGTATAGTGGGGATCCTTAATAATTTATTAAATAAAAATGTTGTCCTTAGAAAACAATTTGTACATACAATATTATAGGTATTAAAAGCATAAACAAACTCATATGTGAATATATGAACAAATATACGAGTAATATTGCATGACAGAAATTAATACAGGCCAGGGAGAACAAAAAATGTCATATTATAAGTACATGTTTTTAAATTTATATACGAATACATCATTCCGTTATCAGCTAAATAATACAAATTTTTTTATATTTTTTTCTAAAAAAAATGAAAACCTTTTAAAAGGCTTCTACTCAGTGAAATTACCCTTCGTAACCAGAAAAATAAAATAAGCATCTAAACTGCTTTAATATTATTAATAATGCCAACTACACTTTTTTGTGTGTAGTCTAGATATAGAAGAGCTATACTGTTGTTCAAAAGTAAATATTTGAGAGTTTTATGTAAGTCATGGCCGAATATAAGTTTGGATCTGAAGATATTAAGTATTTTACTATTTTTTAAACCTGCTTATGAATCCTACCAAGTCATGATTTTAAAAGTAAATATTTTTAAGTTAATACTTACAAGCTCTAACAGTGAACTTAATTTGTTTATAATTTAAATAAATAACAGTGTTTTCGTATTAGCTAAATATAATCCTGTTAAAAAAAAATTATTTTCCCTAAAAGTATGCAACTATTTTTTAAAAGTTTTTTCTGGTTTGGTTTTGTTTCTTTTTTTAATATTAAGACTTCTGACGATTGTTATGTTTCCATTTGGTCCTTGTTCAGTTCTTTTTTGTCAATAAATCCAAAAGGCATGACCATTTAATTAAATCAAGCCTTTATAATGCTTTAAAAAATGCTTCAAAAAATTTTTAAGAACCAGAGGTTAAGATCAAATCGAATAACTTGATAGCCGTTCTATAAACCCATATCACTTCCATTTTCCACAAAACTGTATAGTTAGCCTTTTGCAGTAGAAAGCTAGTCAATTTTTATAATTCGTAGAAGATGAACTAAATTCAAAATAAAAATATTTTTTCATCACCACCTATACACTTTAAAAAAATATTTCCATATGTTAATAAACGACCTTCAACCCCCACAGCAATAATTTATTATTCTTGTATTTCTTTTAATTTTCTTTTTAAAATATTTTTTTAGTTTTCCTACGTTCCTTTTAATATTGTTACACTTAGCTACAATTTATTTATAACATTTAAATTTCTCAAACCCAACTGCTGTTATGTATATTTTATTACTTATATACAAGCAAAAGATGAATGCCTTAATTAAAATGCAAGAGAATGTGTGGGATTGTATATATGATAAAATTAAAAAAATAAATAGAAAGTAAGCGGAAAGAAATGGAGTTTTTTTGATAAGTACTGCAGAACTACTACAACACTGGATCCCTTCATATCTTAATATTTCAGAAGAATTATAAAATGTTAGTGAAGGGACTACTGATTTATTTGAATTGTATAAAAGGATTTTGAGATCCTTCAAAATTTTCCATTCAATTTATCTTATTAATTTTTATACGACTTTCCCACAATTTCATGTTTTATACATTTGAATGCGGCGCCATGGACCACTCAATCCTTTTAATTTTTTAATTTTCCATAGGATCTTAAAGCTCAAAATTAAATTAAAGTGAACCCATTTTTTCTCCAAACTATTCTATCATAAAGCAAATACTACCCATAAAACATTGGTGTGAAGAAATTAAATGGATCTAGAGAATGGGATTGTGTTTAGTTTACTTGGAAAAGAAAATTGCTTTATATTTCACTTTATTATTCATCCATTTACTTTGTTTTCATAAACTGTAAAGTAATTTTTTATGTCGCCATTTTTAATGTTTTATTTATTTTTATAAATTTTGTTTACTAGTTGCGTTGATGTTGATTTAATTTTGTTTGTTTTTTACCCAGTAAACATTAAAATATTATTTTTATTATTGACTATTATTCTGTTATTGAAAAACTTTATTTGAATTGATTGAAATAAAAACTATTTTTATTGTTTTTCAACTTTATATTCATTTCAATTATTTTTAATTAGTTTCTTTTGATAGAACTTTAATTTTAAGAAATATTTACTTAGACTTTAGAAGTTGGGTTTTTAATTAAAAAATTGCAAATTAATAATTGCTTGTAATTAAGTAATCGTGCCCCATGAAACTTTTAGAAACAAGTGCTTTATTTCTTGCTCGGGGAACTTTTAACTCATGAACCTAAGCTAAATTTCAGTAGCTTAGAAATAATCTAGCTCATGGAACTCCAAATAATTTATCTTTAGAAAGATAGAAAACAATGATTCTTATATTTTAGAAATCATAGTTTTTTTTTATTTTAGAAGGTACTCCATTGAGTTGACATTCTTCTTCTTTAGGCATTTTATTAGAATAAGTACATAATCATTTGTAATCGACGATTAAAAATGGTCTACAACATCCAGACTTCTTCAGCGCTTATACCTTTTTCAGTAAATGCAAGTTGTAGGCGAAATATTCTAATTTTCTACGTTATGCTCCTACTGATGCTCTTATCACTTATTTAGGAAAAACTACAAACTTTTAGTGAATTTAAAAGGAAACTGTAAGGTACTCAGTTTTTTATATAGTTTATAAACAAATATTTTAATTTAATAATATAAGCCGCAGATATATAAATAGCTTTTAATTCAAATGAAAGTTTATATCAATATAGTTGTTTTCAGTATATAAGGGTGCATTTATATTAGAGCTGCGAGAAGTGATAAGAGTATCGATGATTTAATAGAGGTGTTTTATTGGGGTATCGCTTTGGTTATTGATAAACAATACAATTTTTCTACGCTATGCTCTTATCGACTCTCTTATCACTTTTCGCATAAGGTCCAGCACTAGCTAATGTTTAAATTGTATGTGGAATTCATTAGGATCAAATTCTAATAAGAAGAATATAACATATTCCCATTTTCCAACATATACCTATGGTACAGATTGGCTTATTAGCATAATAGTTAAAAAGTTAACATTTAACTAACGCCATGTACAACGTTATAATTATTATGAAAATTTAACCGTATATTAACTGTTATATTTACTTTTATTATCAAGTTTATTATAAAATACCAGAACACAACCGCCATTTTGTTTTTAAATATTAAAATACTGTAATAATTTCCATTAACTAGAGAACTTGCGAATGACCTATAAAAACTATAGTCATTTATTTTTCTTAAAATAAAATATTTAAAAAAAAAAAAATACTAAATAAAGACAATAGAACGTTTCCTTTGTAAGTAACGTTATTATATAACGGTTTATTACTAACGTTAATGCATTGTGTGGATAACTTTTAATCGTTAGTTCTTTTGTTTTAATTATTTTGTTGGTTTAAGTATAAACTGTTATTCTTAACTTTTTCTTTGTTTTTATTTTGATAGAAATGTTTCTGTTCTTTTCTTAACATTATTTGTTTTCTCTTTCTTTTTTATTTTTTGTTGTTTCTGTTTATTATATTCTTTATTTTAAATGATAATTATCTGGGATATTATTCAAAGTTTTTTTTTTGTTTTTGTAATAAAATGTGCTGAATCATACTAGAAGGACCTCAGTAAAATCCTGCTGATATCCTTTTATTCTATCATTTTTATTTTTTGGTCCTATTTGTTAATATTTTTTTTAATGTTTTTTTTATTATGAAAATGTGAAAAGATGTGTTTTGAAGCGTTAATTTTTTTTCTGAAATAAAAAAAAAATAAAAAAAACAACGAGACAAAATATAAGGAAGAGGTTCTTTGTTCCGAATTCTTTGTTTAATTTTTATAATACAAAATTTAAAAAAAAAAATTTAAATTGTATAAAGAACACAAAAAAAAACAAGGCTTTACAAGCAAAATTTACAGACTTTATAATACAAAATGCAAGAAAGAAAAAAAACTTTTACATATCTACATCTTTAACAATAGACTTTTTGGTGTGTTTGCCTACTTTTAGGCGCTACTAAATATTTTTATAGTTGCTAGTATTTCAGAACTTTAAAAAGTTGGCGAAGGAAATAAAGACATAATTGTGTTTAATATTTACCTACTTAAAAAATATTTAGTAGCGCCTAAAAGTAGGCAATCACACCAAAAAGTCTATTGTTAAAGATGTAGATATGTAAAAGTTTTTTTTCTTTCTTGCATTTTGTATTATAAAGTCTGTAAATTTTGCTTGTAAAGCCTTGTTTTTTTTTATATGGGATATCCCTCCATGCTGATATCCCTCCATCGCCGAAGTCTTTCTTTCTTTTGGCAAAAAAAAAGCATTAATAACAAATTTTAATAAAATCGCTTGAAATTTTGATGATATAAGTATTAGAACTTGACATTCCCGAAACTCCTAGAATCTCTAGACCCCAAGATACAAGAATCATTTTATAAAAGCTATTTTTATCATGGGTACCCACTATCCATTAATTGTTTAACTAATCAATTTGAATCCATTACGAAGGTTTGAACTAAAAATTTCTCGAAAGTCTGAGGCTTTTGTATGTAGCCTCTCGATCCCGTGGTCCGATTTAGCCCATCTACGAACTTAACCTTACTATTGACAAAGAAAGCATTCATACCAAAAATTCCATCAAAATCATTTGAAATTTACTTAAGTTATCATTAAACACAAAAAAAAATTTTGGGATTTACGCGTTTCCGAGAAAATGGAACAACTTTTGTTAATATAGAACTCATTGTTCATCTGTTATTTTAGAAAATAATATTGTTTCAATCAGTTGGGAATTTATATTCGGATCTTAAAGATTTCTGTATGACAGTATATACCGTTATTTCAAAAACTTTTAAGCCAGACGAAACTTTCTATAATGCAACCTTAGCCGATAACATCAAAGTTCTAATATAAAACTAAATTTTGTAAAAATCATTTTTTAATCACCTTCCTATCGAATATTTGATGGATCTGTAAATGGTCCAAAATAGACTAAAAAACAAGTTTGTTTTAAAACGTCCAACTATAGCATTAAACATTCAATTTCATTAAATAATTTTTACATAAAATATTCAGAAATTCTCAAATACAATTTTCAGCATAAATCTAGATAACAATTCCATTTTTTAAAAATCAATATATATATATACTTAATACACATATATACTTAATATACATATATCTTTAATCAAATTTTCTTGTACTATACTTTCAATAAAACATTATTGAAATATTTTCCCACTTACTCATCTTCTTTATCTACAACTTCACCCCACTCCTCCATTTTCTTCATGGTCTCCTCCATCTTAAACTCATCAAAAAATGGCGATAATTGTGAAGTCAGTGAAATATATGTATTTCTTTTGCATAATATGTATAAATATATTGTAGAATACAACTAGACATTGTTTTTTTATTTTTATTGGTTTCCCTATTGTCATTCACATTCAATCAGTGTGTGTGTGTGTGTGTGAATGTCACTTTTTGTTTTTCTAGATTTATTTTTTGAAGAATTTCCATTTGATAAAAAGAAAATATTCTTTTGTTTCCGTCCGTCATTCACAAAACTGACAAATTTATGTACATAAATATATATACATTTGTTTGTACGTGTGCAGGAATGAAATAAAATTTGTATATATATATATATATATATACATATATATTAAAATATTCATTTATTTTTGTTTCTTCTCAAACTGCTGGGAATTTTTTTTTTTCATTTCCTGTAGGATATAAAAAAAACGAATATTTTCTATTGTTTTTGTTTTGATTTTTTCTCTCTTTCTTTCTTTGTCATATTTAACTGTATTTTTCTTTTTTTATATCCTTATTTTTCTTTTGTTCTTTTTTTCTAGGTCACGCGAAACTTCTGTCTAGTTGAATTTTCATTTATTCTTGGCATCAAATTTTCATTTTTGTTTTTAGAGATACATAATTTATATATATATATATATATATATATATATATATATATCACATAAATATATATACTATATATATTTAGTATATATATATATATATGTATTTAATATCTATATATGAGTATATGTATTTTTATGATAAAGAAAGTAGAAGAAAAAAAATGTAAACTAAAAATGAAATATAAATATAGAGTGTCCCAGGAGTAAAAGATTTTGTATAAAAAATTTATGAAATATAAAAATAAACAAATACATTTTTCAGCTTTTAAATTTTTTTTTTGAATTTCTTTGATTCTATTGTGGTGTTGATATATCTCGTTACTTTAACTTTACATTGTTGCCTCAATTATTTTATCAAATACAGTGTAAATATGAATAAAGTCATCATGGTTTTATTTCCATAATTAATTCTAGAGAATATAGGTCCTTGATAATGCTCCTTTCTTGAAAAGAATCGTCCATGATAATCCTCCTTTCCTGAAGAGTATTGGAAATAGTTCCGGAGCTGAAATTTTACTGAGGACTTATGACTCTAAAAGAAAGCCACAACTTAATGATTATATTTTAATACATTTTAGAAATACTGAACTTTTAATATATTTTTTTGTAAAGTCAAACGTCCCAGGGGAGGTTTTAACTCATTCATTGGTATTATAATACCCCGGTGAATTTTGGTCTATTTTTGAGTCTGAGGTTCCTGGGGAGCATTTGGCTCCTGGATTTTTGTTATATCGCTAGTTTTTTCATTGCAGAGGGATAATAATAATGTCCATTTCTAGTGAAATTTTACCCTACGTTTCGATGACCGGTTGTTTTGAAAATTTGCAACAGAACAGAAAAGAACGGAAAGCATACATGTAGGTAAAGGAAGCGCATCTAAATAAAATACTTTTTGAACATTTAAGTCTCTTAAGATCAGAAATTAAACAGATGTTGCTTAATCAATCTGGGAAAATGTTTGAAACCGTATTTGTTCGGTTATGTTTGAAAATTGCAGAAATTGTAATTTTTTTTATCTAAGACATCAACCAAAATAGTACAAAACTCGAACTTTAAATTTTCTCAAATTTTATTTTCCTAAAAAGAAATTCTAAAAATTTTTTTCAACTTAATAATGTACATACATTATTAAACACCCTGCCAATAAAAATCTTTTACTTTATTTATTTATAAAAATGTCCAAAACAGAACAGGAATCTCTATGTTATTGACTGACACTGTTCTTAAATGAAATAAAAAATATAAAAAAATTCGAAGAAGAGAAGTAGCTAAGCTTCCAAACTGAAAGTAAAAATAAACAAAAAATGTAAGTGAATTTTATTGTGCTAAAATTTTTACAATATTGTAACATTACATCTAAGATATATATCTTTTACATGATTTTTTGGCCTTGGACTCTCTTTAATAATATGTGATTCTTGGAAATCAAAATTGTTTTTTTTTTTTTTAATTTTTTCATTTAAAACGAAATATAAAATATTTGCCCATTTTTACAACATATAAAGTGGTTTTATTATATTGGTTTTTGTTTGTATTTAACTTTTGATTTTTAAATTTTAAAATATTTAAGATTTGAATTCGACAGTCTGTTTGGATGTTTATTTAAAATAACATTGTGAATTGACGTTCTCCAGCACAGAATTTAATGTTGTGAATCGATCTATTGTGAATTGAATTGAACAGGTTCACTTGTACAAATTAAGCGATTGTGAATGAATTTGTCGTCGTTTTACGCTTCCTAGTATGCATTTATTGATTTAATCTAGAATAATTTGAAAATCAGTCATATTATAGAAGTCTATCTTGAAATTTGATTTCGATCATAGTCAAATAGTTTGTAATAATAATTTTGACATCTGTTGTCAGCTTTGACAATTGAAAGCGTTAAATTACAAATAAACATTCACAATAAATTTGAAATTTAAAATTGCATATTTCCAGGAACTATTGAAAAAAAAAATGTTAATTTTCTGCTATAACTAGAACGTCAAATTTCCGTTCCATTTGTAAAAACTTTTATGAAGGTTAAAAATAAAACATTTTTTTTAAATTAAATATTTGTGGTATAAAAAACCAAATAAAGTGTAATGTATAGGTATGACATATCTAAGTTTTAATTAATTTTGAGTTTTAAAATCAACAAATCAATTTGAAGTCAATTGAATATTGTAATAATTTTTATTTTGAATTATTTGTTAGACTAAAACAAAATTTTATTTCTTGCTCTGTCTTCAAAATAAGAATCAATAAATTTTTTTATAAAATAAGTTGGAACTGTTCTATTTTTATAAAAAAATGTGATCAATTGCCTAAATAATTGCCATAAATGTATTGGTGATTGTAATATTTAGTTGCAGTTGTACTTGCACTTTGTTTATTAAATTTAAATTTTGAAGCATCCGTTTCCATTTTTATCATGTAGGCAATGAAATTTGAAATGGGAAATGCACATATTCAAAAATAAAAACGTGAAAGCCTTTAAAAAAATCCTTTGGAATTTATTTGTTTATTTTGTCGGGGAGTCAAAGAATAGTCGGACTCAAAGAAAATCATTTTTATAAGTAAACGAAGAATAAATTAATTATAAATTAGTTATCCTTGTCAACTTTTAAATACTCGTACATACCCACCATGTTGAATAAAATAAAATAAACCGTCATTTAATTCCCTTATGCTATTATATAAAAAAATATATAAAAGAGTGTAATTAAAACAAATTTGACCCACCCTACCCCATAACTTTTTTTCCTAAAAGTGTGAATTTCAAAACTCTAGACTTTTTAGTTTTTGAGTTTTCGTGCTGACACACGGACGGACGAACTGATACACATAGCTAAATCGATTTACTTTTCAATGCTGATCCGATACGTACCTTTGACACTATATCTATCTCATCTAGATCTATGCGTTACAAACGGAGGAGCAATTTTAATATACCCATCCCCTTATTTGTATATACGTGCATAAAAATGTTATACATCTAAAGATATGTGATTAGATATGAATATCCTTTAGCTACTGAGTGAAATATTTTCAAATTTTTTAAAAATATTGTCAAACATGTTGTTTTGACTCACGTTCTGAGTGCCTAATAAAATGGTTCAGATAGCCCTCCAAAATTTACCTTTTCAAATTTTTTATCATAGGTATGGGGATAGACTTTATTTTAAAAAATCTTAATCTTATCTGAAAGTTTTTGAGGCCCCTTAAAACATAACTTCTTTAAACATGATTCCAAGCATGCTTGCGTAAAATCTAAAGGAAAGGTTAGTGATCAAATGTGGTTTTTTAATCTTATGAGTGTTATCATTACAATATAGTCCCACTTTTTGGAGAACATTAGTACCAAACCATATTCTGCAATTTTTAGTGAATAATGGGTGTCGTCTGGTCAATGGAGGTTAATATTTTAGAGTGGTTTTGGCCTAATGAAAAAAGCTAATTAGCAATAAAAATTAAGTCCCAGTCGAATTAAGTTAATAAATAACTTTGTATATTAACTTTCTTAAAATGTTAAAAGTTTTAATAATCTCTTTTCCAAAAATATTAAAATTAATATTTAATTATATTTATTTCTTCATCAATATTTATCTAAAAATCCTTTAATATTAATCCTAATTATTAAAAATACCGTTATTTTTATAAATATTATCATCCCTATAACCAACAAAACCATTAAAATTTAATTCAATTTATGATGATATTAACCTACTTTCAGTGTTCATTAAAATATTAATTAATATTTATTTTTCGAAAATTATTTCTATTTTAATAATTCCCAATAATACTTACATACATAGTACATACATATATATATATACGTATATGTATCCATACCTACCTATAAAAAATGTTAAATAAAATATTTATCTTCAGATAATAATTTATTATTACAAGAACAAAAAATTGAAGAATTATGGATTTTCTTCGAAATGAGTTTTAACTTTTATGGGTTTAACCATCCACTGAAAGGTAATTAATATCGAAATTTATTACTTTTATAAAAGAATATTTTCCTTTGCTTCTTGGAAATCATCTCGAATTATAATTAAAAATGGAAGCTGATCTTGAATCTTAAAGAATTAAATTATAACTAAATGAAAATTTAATTACAAACAAATTCAATTTTATAAAAGTAGAATAAATACATTATTATTTAAGAATTATTTGAATTTTAAAAGAGAAGTTGTTGATAAGTTGATAATTTTTTCAGTTAACTAAAAGTCCAAGCCATCTAGTTAGCGGGTAAGCATTTTGGCTTATTAACTGAGGAGTTGCGCGTTCGACATACCAAAAGAAAAGCATGCATCACATTATGTATGTGGTACAATAGTGTTAATAAACAGATTAATTTTATATTGCAATGCTTTAAATGTTTGAGTTTGTTAACCCTTTTTAGGTAGTTCTTATTTTTTTAGGATCATTGAAGGCTTCTGGATAACCCTGTTTCCGAGAATTCAACGTGTTATAAGGCAAGAAAGTTTAAAGCAGTCGTACAAAACTATAGCTCACAGATAGCCATTTCAATAATCATCCATATAACATGTGTCTAATTTGTTATATCAAAATAAGCTGTATCTGCTTCTAAATTTTTTAAAGTTCGGGGGACTGTCGACGTTTTCTTGTTCTAGATGCTTTAATTTAATGCTTCTGTAGAGATTAAATCTATGAATTTAGTGTCAGTGATCTTTTAAATTTTACTTTTAAAATTTATTTCCATTACGAAGTTTTTACTGTTATACAAAATTCTATAGAACAGTTTCATAAACTACTCAAAAATAATACTAAGTAAGTTAATCTGTCTTCAATAATACCAATTTTAAGAAGAAAATTACCACCAAACTTGAAGTAAAGAATTAGAGGAAGAACCGTTATAAAACTGATAATTGCAAAATATCTTCAAGTCAATAGTCATTCTATTATTTGGAAATGTCTATATCATGTTAACATTGGGGTTCCCTAATTTTGTATGTCCAATGGAAGTAATATATTACAAAAAGTTGGAACTTTTATATTTGACAGTTGTTTGACATAATTGCCAATGTTTTAAAAGAGGTATTGCGAAGATTAGTCGTAACTCAATATGTTGTCTATACTTATTTTTTCTACAATCTACCATAATAGCCACCTTTTCTAAGTTAAGCTCATCTTCATATAATTTATTGAATTAATATTAGTATTCATTTTTCCATTAAACAATAGTAAATTTCAAATTAACACTATGTTTAAATAGTGTTTAAATTATAAAATTCATGTATACATTAAACGTAATAAGATTTATCATAATAAAGTAATAATTTATATAATCACGCAATATTAAAATATATTTTATAATGTGTAATAAAATTAAAAAAAAAAACTATTAATAAAATATCTAAAATTAAAACAAATATAATTTTATTTTATAACTTAATTATCTTTTATTACAACTATTTTGAGGAGAATTTGTTTCATTTAAAAGAAATTATCTAAGTTGAAGATTTTAATTTATTTTAGAAGTTTCTATTGGGAAATTGTAGACGTTGTACAAATTAATAGAAATCCTAAAATAATCTACTTTTCATTTCATTGCTTGAAAAAGAAAAGAGAGAGTGAGTACATTGTGGAATTTCTGGGACTGGGATACCTGCAAAATGAATTCGTTCAGAAGTAAATTTTATTTTTAAAGTTTTAGGACTACCCTTAACTTTTGTTCGTAGCTTCAAATCATCTAGATAAACTTGTCATGCTAGACTGATCAAACTAACCAGTTTTTGTTAATATAAAATTTAACTTCTTTTAATATCCCAACGACTCACTGATGTTTCAGATTGTCAACTTATTTAGACCAGGAGTTATGCATTTAAAAAATTATATTGTATAGCAGCAATAGAAACCTCTTGCGCTAGAACTAGATGAAGCGAGTTTTGTGATTATAAAACTTCACTACTTTTGGAAAAATTTCAAACACCCAGTTTTAAACATACTCTTATAAAAATGAGCTTATATGAAAACTACAGGAATCCGCTGAAAAAACTTATTTTATTTCAAAAGAAAATATAATTTTAAATATAAATAGCTTTTGAATATCAGGATCCTAGCTCATTCAGTTTTTAATTATCCTACAGAGAGAATTTGACGGAAGGATCACTTCATCAAATCGACTATTCCCCTCATTCTGATCCAATTTGTAATTTTTAGTTTACACCTTGCCATCGTAATTGATATTGACAGAAGGATACACATTGTTAAAACGATTCAGATCCAATTCATAACTTTGAGTCTATACCTGTCATGCATTCTTCAAAACCTCACAAAAGTAACGGCAAATTCGTACAATCTCCAAACTAGTTTCGTATGAGTACAATAATGCCTTTTACCATTCAGATAATAGCCTTTCGTTAGCACCTGGATCACCCACAAATAAATTCTTCAAAATTATTGCCTTCTGTTTTTTTACGAGCCGACTTTACGTGGAAGCAACTTTAAGGTTTTTTTTTAATCTTGCATCAAAAGTATTGCATCTGAATATTTTTTATTAAATCGATTCTTAAATTCTAATCGCTAGGTCTCTAATTAGTTCGTTTTATTTTAAAAAAAATATTATTGAACTTGTGTCTCATATTCCAATTAAAAATGTCCAGTAAATATTTTTTTTTTAAAGGATTGCGTTTCATAATCATTACAACAAACAACAAAATTAACCTGTGCACTAATCGTATTTTCCTAATTCATTCTCCAAACCCCATTTTACAAAAAAAAAAAAATGCACGTATAGACTATAATTTTAAATTTTATAATAATTTAATGGATAATTTAAAAACTAATTTTTTTTTCAACTTAACAAATTACTTTAATTTTTATGGCATAAGGTTGACTGGCGGTCAATAAAACATAACCTCTGGTGGCACCAGGCACATCAAATATCAATGAATGATTATAAAAATAGTTATAAAAATAAGGAATTGAAAATCGTGTCTCTACTATAACTTTTATAACTATTATACTTTATTGTATTACTCACATATAATTCAAATTTTTTTTTTATATTATGTAGAATTCTTAAAGTAATTAACTTCCATTCAATGATTTTTAACTTCGTCCAAAGAAATAGTGCAAGACACTAACAATAACAAAACAATACAATCTACATGGATTACATTCAAAGTAACATTAAAAAACTAAACTCGCATGCAACAATTTTTTTTTGTTTTAGTCGCATGCAATTTAATGCATGCATACATGTTAGTATGTAGTTATTTATGATGTACAGTGAGTCGTAAATTTTTAAGTAAGAAGATTTTACTCTTTAAAGACTACTCACAAATGGTAGAACTCAAGGTTGGGGTATGAAGGAATCTTAACTTAAACACCTCACAAAATACCGATTTTTTTTTTAGAGTAGGTTACAAAATCAGGGTTTCAATCGTTTGATTAGCAGTAGAACCCACCATTATAAAATTTTAATTGTTGAAACATATACTAAAATTATTTCAGAGGTATTAAGAGTTCATAGGTGTCAAAATTTGAGCTTCAATAAAATATTTATTCGAAAATTCTTTACTTCAAGAAATTCGACATGTGCTCCAAGTTGACATTTCAAAAACTGTTATATTTTTCAAGCCGACAAATTTGACATCGAGGTCTTTCATCCGACATTTTAAAAATCGTCTTATGTTAGTAGGCAAATTATTGAAACCCTTAACAAATTATTGAAACCCTGATTTTGTAAACAACTTCAAAAGATCTCCTAACTCAGAAAATCCCATTTACATATATATAAATGTATGTCACTCCATAAAAGGGGCATAAGTCTATAAGCAAAATACAACAAATTAAAATACAACCAAATGAAATACAGGAAAGTGAAATACGGTCAAATAATTTATTCTTTTCATATACCCATCTATTCCTATAACCAAACTGTACATTTTTATCACAGGTCTCTTCCTAAAGTTTGGGTAAAAAAAGATGTGGTTTTGGTGTGTTAAAGTCACACATTACCCAAAGGACCACCGCACAGTTCCAATGAGTAACTTTCAAGCTTTCCATTGCCTCGTAAAAAAAAAAAAAATAAAAATAATTATAGAAAAACGGCAAATGATACTACGAACAATCGAAATACAGGTATTAGACACGTTCCTAATATTCTTATTAAACTGTATTTAAGATTCATTAATCCGGGAAGTAACTCATTTGAATTTTAGAAATTCTGAAAAATCAAGCCTGTTGTAGAAGTCTAAATTCATACTCTTATAAATGATCTGCTTGTGTTTTCGGTCGGCTGAATTTGGGGGTCACTGCAACTCACAATTGTTTTTAATTGTAGTTATGTTGCTAAAGGTATTTTTTCTTTTATTTCTTCCACCCACTAAGTTCTTGATGAAGCATGAAAATTCCTTCAATCATTTAGAATGGATTTTTTTTTTATTGTATTTAACTTTTCTGGAACTTAAATACGGTCGATAATTTTGTTTTTTATGCTTTTTATTTTATATTTTACTTTTATTCCGATGGTTACTTAATACGCCAGTCTTATATTATTAAAATGTATATTAGTTTTTTTTTCTTTTTAAAAAAAAGTGTTACCATAATTATATAAAAGTAGTAGAAACTATTTTATAAAATTTAAGTATCAGGGTTTAATGATACACTTAGGAAAACAAAATATTTTAAATTCCATAATACATTCGATCTTATTCGTTATACCACCTACTGAAGAACCTTTAAACTTATAAGACTGTGTATCCATAGCAATCCACAGAAATTTTCTGAACTATCATGACTTCAAATTGGTTTTGTTCAAAAATTATGATACATTTATTAATAGGCTATGTAACAAATATAAGTGTTAATATTAAATAATGCTAAAGTTTAGGAATAGAAGTGTTGAATCTGTTGCAATTGTAAGTTTTATAACGGTTTTTCCCGAATTTCATTATTTAAAGTCTTTTATAATTTTCAGCTATAACTTGTATTATTTAAAGTGGTTGGACTTACTATACGTATTCAGAGCAGATTTGACATTTGAAAAAATTTCCAGATCAAATCAAAAACTTTTTGTATTTCCAATTAATTCGAAGCTAATCTATATTTACTTCATTTTACTAATTTTATTCGTATCAAAAGTATGTTAACCTATTTATCACTAATCCTAATTATCAATATCGGAAAACAGTTTTTTAAAACTGTAAATTTAAAAATAATCTTGAAAACAATTCGAATTCTGAAGAATTAAAATTTTGACCCAAAGATCTGATTATTTTATATTTATATTTGTTTTCCCAATTTATTTCGAATTTTAATGGTGTTGTCAAATTCAAAACAAGGTCACTCTAGAACATAAATTAGCATTAATAAGTTGCAAATTTGCATTAAAAAGAATAATTAAGAAGTGAGATTATATTTATTTGAAAATTTAAATTAAAAAACTATATTGATCGGTAATTGTAATGTGGTAAAATATTAAAAGAGGAGGATTGAATACCCTTAAAATAGTTTAAATTTTAATGATTTCCGTAGCACCTAAAGTAGTAATGACTGCGGTGCTTCCAAAGGCAAGGTTTTTGATAAAAGCACTTAACTTGACAAATGGACGTTTGATCAGTGGGTGTTCCAAAAAAAAAGCGCACTTAGCCAATTTTCCATCTAAGATTTGGACATGACAATATTATGAACACTTAACATTTGAACATTTGAAAAATTTAACAACTGGACATAAGCATGTCATAAATGTAAAATTTGGATCTCAGCTAGAAAACAGCTATAGTCCGGGTTGAAAATATATATCTTACAACTTTTGTAATAAAAAATTTTAATATCGGACTTTTCCGAACTTTGGTAGCTGAAGCTTCGTAAAGGGTGCGTCTACCGAAAAAACTTCTTTCATGAAATTAATTTATTTTGCAATATGCACCTATATTCGTAGTTAAATTTTCTTTTCCTTATTTCAAATGTTTAAGGCGTTTGGAATAAGGAAGTTTTGTTAACACACGGATAGACAGACAGATGGCATAGTAAAACTAAGTATATACTGAAGCATATTATTTTTAAAATTTTTTTTTTTAAATGTACTAAAATTTAAGATTTTACATCCTGACATTTAATGAATGTCTTCTTTTTCAACATCTATTTATGAAGTGTCTCTGTTACGAAATGTCAATTGATCAAATGATCAGCTGTCAAAGGTACAGTTGTTCAAATGTCAAATGTGAGTGGTCAAATGTAAGTTTTCAAACTTACCGTATTCATTCACAATATTTTGTTTTAATAAAAATTTTAATAATTGTAAAATATAAGATGCAATAATTTGTCAAGGGAAAAATTAAATTAAACAACAACAAATGTCTTACCTATCTGTGAATTAATAGTGTTAAAATAAAAAAAACAAGGTTATCAGACTCCATTTAAATTTAAAAAACATTTTAAATCCTTGTTTTTATAAAATATAAAAAACTTTAGAATATTCAAAATAATATGCAAATTTTATTGTATTTCTTAAGTTTTACCTAAGTCTCAGTTTTACGGTACTTTTTTAAGTAAAACATCATTAAGAATACAGATAAGTTTACGTAAATGAAGTTTTTTATTTTGATATAAATTTCATTTAAATTTTATAGATGAAAATTTTAAAATAAAATTTATTTACAAAAAATATAAAATTCATTTTTAGTTTTTTTAATTTATTCCCTTCTGTTTTTTTTTGTTTTGAAGATGGATGAAAATGAGATGGAAAAATAATTTGTTTTTTTTTTATATGTTGGAAAAAATTACAAATGTAAGAAAAACTTTTAACAGATGTGAAATTTTACAAAAATTACTTTAAAAAAATATTTTCTATTTTTTTTTTTACTGGAAATTTTTTTCACACTTAATGATATGATGAAATTTATTCTGTATAAAAGTATCTGTAGATATATTTGTACAAATGTTGATGATAACTTTGAATATTTAATTTATTGTATATAAGATAGAAAGACTTTAGATATTTCAAAAAAAATTTTTTCCAAATAAGTATAAAGTTTTTAAATTAAAACTTTAAATTATAATATAGTTTGACTTTTATTAAATTACATTTATTTTTTGAATTTTTTTTTTTTGAATTTAAGAAATGGGATTAAAACTTAATTTTATAATTTTATTTTAAAATTTTAAATAGTTTTTTCCGTTTTGTTAATTATCTTTGGGTTGTAATTATATTTTTTCAGATTTGCATAATAACTAATTTGAGGATTTTTTTTAATATGATTCCATCTGCCATATGAAAAGTTTTTAAATATATTAGTTTTAATTTAAAACTAAATTGAATTTAAAGAGCCGAACTGTAGTAAATTTTGTAATTATTTGGTTTCATAAATCAAAATTTATTAATTCCTCCAGAAGGTAATTACTGAGGACATTAAATTATACTCAAGTTAATTGCATCTTATATGATTCAATTACAATTAGTCTTGATTTCAAAAATTAAAATTGTATATAGAAACAATTTCTCAAAATAGAGGGCTCGTTTAGAAGTTTGAATTGGAAGACCTTTAATGTTTTTGAAGAGTTAAAATTGATTTTTAGACCTTGAAAAACCTAAATGAAGACGATAATTCTTTACAATTAATTTAATGAGTTTTCATTTTTAAGTTTACCAATGGCCTAAAACCAGTTTCCATAGTTACAGTTTTTACATTATTTTGAAGAAATCATTTATTAATTAATATTCCAAACCGTTACTAATTAAAATCATGCATCTTTGTTTTAAGTTGTCAACCCGTTCGGAAATTGTCGGTACTGTGTCACTGTTCATGACAAATAAATTCAATAACAGGCTAATAAGAGAATCTAGAGGAAACTATAAAAATAAGAAGTTTGGATATCATAGGTATTGTTAAATATGTAATCGAAGCAATTCCCGCTTCCCTTTTTTTATTCCCTTTTTGAGCATAGAGTTTCCACAAAGCCTCGGTATCTAATTTAATCTGTTGATTTGAGTTAAGTCCAATGTTTCTTCTCTTTGTATTTCATTTTGTATAGTTCATATCCAAGTGTTTTTTTTCGGTCTGTCCACACTTCTTTTACCCTA
The DNA here is from genome assembly GCA_963082915.1 of Dolichopus griseipennis. NCBI lineage: Eukaryota > Metazoa > Arthropoda > Insecta > Diptera > Dolichopodidae > Dolichopus > Dolichopus griseipennis. The sequence goes on from OY720441.1 coordinate 359,055,053, forward strand.
GGTGTTCCTGTTCTAATTTAATGTCTAGTTGGGAATGTCTCTTCTTAGTATGTGCCCTATCAATCTGAATTTCTTTATTCTTATCTGTATCCGGATAGGATGTTGTTGCTTTACTACCCTCAATTCTACATTAGTTATTTTCCGTGGCCAGAAGATTTTCTATATAATTTGAAGATATTTCTTGATGAAAACCTGGCTCAACCGTGGAACCAATAGTTATTTTAAAATACTGCAGATCTTTATCGTTCCTTATCACATAAAGGACCCACCCACTTACACGCTCCTTATACTCAATATCTAGGGAGTATTCGCGCGGGTTTTAAAATATCTAAATGTGAATCTGGTCTACTTATAGAATTATTATTTTCTCTTAGCTGTTATTTGTAAGTTTTGGTCTTATGATCTTTTGACTGATAGCTAAAAGATCAACATTGCATTTATGATCACATCATTGCCCAGATGCTGTAAAATAATGTTCTTATAAAAGTAGAATTATTTCCACTTTTCCAAAAGTCTACAATTTTTCCACATTTCAGTCATCTTTGCGTTTCACTTTAAACTTCAGTTGAAGAAAATTAAATATAAGAATAGAAAATTTTCTCCCAAACAATATTTTTTATAATTTCTTCATTTTAAACTAATTATATATTCCCTTTTTCTTCCTCAGGTCTTCCTGCCTTAAATTAAAACTCTTTTACAACCTTCAATTTAATATCTAATTATGCTTCGAAATTTTTTTTGGAAAATTCTAATCCAAATTCCACCTTTTTCTTTGCCAATATAATTTTTTTTATACTTTAAGTTCAAATATTTGCAAAATTTCTGGTAGTAAACTCCCATCCCATATTCCCTAGACAATTCTTATTAAAAATAAACCACACCACACTAAAAAAAAAGGTTTTAATCTCTCTTTAATATCATTTTTCAACTTAACTCTTTGTGACCTAAAAATTATGAATTCCCTAAGTATTTAATAAAAGTTATATGACAAAAGCAGTCTTTAATATTAACCTTCGATATTATAGGAATTGTTAAAGTTAAAATCTTTATTATCATTAGACGCTCTTGAACTTAAGTAGATATAAAAGTATTTTCTGTGCCAAAATTAGAAGGAAAGGATAAAAAAGGATTATAAAAGGGTTCCTTAACATTTATAAGGAAATAGGATCTTTAAAAAAGGATTAGGAAATCGTATTCTATGCAAATCTTCTTATTATATCATAAAGTTTGCTCATTTGACCCATGTCACTTAGAATAGCTTTCAATAGTAACTTGGAGCATTGCTAGACTTTAACCAACAGAAATCCCGTGTCTCTCTTCCAAAACTTAAAAATTTTCGAGTTTAATACATATGCACATTCTGGTTTTGAGAATAGTGATCAGGAGACGAAGCTTAGGGAATGAAAAGAGGGATTAGGAATTATATATTAAATAAAATAAAGAGAAAATTTTTGAGTTGGTTAATCGGGAACAGCACAAAATTCCCAAAAATCAAAATCCACAATGAGAAAATTTCTAAAGTGAAAATCCCCGAAGTCGAAATCCCTTTGAATATAGGTGTAAGCGAAATTCGTAATTGTGAGGAATCTTATGATTCGTTACAAAATGAGTATTTTATAGTTGGTAACCAAATCAAGGTTTTAAATTTTGATTTTTAGGGTTTTTGGCTTTGTGGATTTTGGTTTTAGAGATTTAGGTTTTGTCTTGAGGATCTTATGTTTGGGGATTTTTTGTTGGAGACTTTGTTTCTGAGTATTTTGCTTTTAAGGATTTTTTTTCGTATGAATTTTATTTTCGGAAAATTTGTCTTGAATATTTCATTTAAGAACACATAAGGCTACATATCGTTCCTTGATGACGACGCATGATTAATAAACAAATTTTCATTTGTTTTATTACACTAGTAGACAATTGGCTCCCATTAAAAGTTCTTTGAAGCAAAGTTCCCAAGAATAGAACACTAAGAATATTTGTCAGCTCCAGCCTACTCTCCTTTTTTAGGTATAAGGTGGATCCAAAAATATGTGTATGATAAGTTTGTAAATTTTCATAGCATATGTATTTTTCATGTTTAATAGAATTTAATTGAATAATTGAGCAGAAATTAACAATTCAAAATTAATGTTAATTTTTTTTAACTCAATTTTTAATTCATTTTCTTTTTTTTAAATTTATTCAATAGTTGTAAAATCCTGCCATATAGTGGTTTGCTACCACAATAAAATTCAATTCATGTATTTTAAAATTTAATACAATAGTAAAACATTTTTTATTACATTTTTCAGACAATAAATTTATTATAAAATTTCAATTAATTTTCATTTTAATTAACTTAATCAAATATATTATATTATTTTCATTTTAATTTCTTTTTTTCGAATTAAAATTTTATTCGTGTAATTTTAACCAAAAATATAAATTTTATGTTAACATTGGAAATTTCTGATCCATTTACATTAATAGACACCCGCCGCACTGCCATTGTTAAATGTATTGACACGCTATAAAATTTTAACAGTTATAAACAAAAAAAAAATTATAAATTACTAAATAAAAGATAGACAATACATACATAATTTATTACCGGAATACATATATATATAATTTATCAAGGCTGTAACAAGCTTTTTTTTTATAGATACCAATCCAATGGAATAGCTTTAAAATGTTATAAAATTTCTTGGAGTGATGAACAAAATGTGTTAAGTTATTAATATGACGCAATTGCTTAACCTGCTTCCTGTCCCCCTTCTCTATGGTTTCATCAGTTTCATCTTTAAACGAGCTTTGTTAGAAAACAAACTTTTGATGAAATTCTGGTGTTGCAAAGTGTTAAAAATTGATTGAGAAATCTTTTAAAAATCTTTATAAATTTAAGGTTTAAGTTACCAGAACCACCACTCCAATTCATCCCCAATCGTAAATATATAATATAAACGTAATTGAAGTAAAACAGAACACCTATGTGTGGAATATAAAGTTGATTACTTTATTAGCTCCGAAGATATACTTTTAAGTCTTGGGAGGTGTGTGAGAAGTACCCGAACCATCACTCCAAATCATCCAAAACTTAAGGGAAACAGGAAGAAACGCCATTGTACTAAAGTTGAAGGTTCTATCTTAATTGGTTACAGATATATGCTCGTTTTTCTTTGAATTAATCAGAAGGTTATAAAACCCGAACAATGGTGCGATCCCTTCCCAATCCCCTTTCAGTGTCTTTTGATAACCTTAACTTTCACGGATGAAGTTTCTTTTGATTAAATATTTCTTTATAACTTAGCCCAATAATATTTGAAATCTAATATAAATTTCCCTCAAATATTTTCAATATCTAATTTGTGATGTCTTTAGGTTTCAATCTAGGATCGAATCGATTAGTTTCGTGGAACAGATTATTTCGGAAAATTATTCATGTACATAGGAAGTTTCTGATTATTATAAAATTGGATCCCTTTAATGGATCACAATGGATATCTTAAAAAAAAATTAGATTCTTAAATTTAAATAAACTCATTGACTGCACTAATATCTTATAGTGTAATATGTATATAACAGTAAATCCTTTTGCTTCGATTATAACTGTAAATCCTCTTACTTATTGATTTTTGCTTCGACTTTTATTTCATTTACTTTAACGTCCAACAACAACGCTTTTTAGCACATTTTCAAAAAATTTTGTAAAAATGTGCCTATATAGCTTCACTCTGTCCGTCCGTCCGTCCGTCCGTCCGTCCGTCCCTTTTTACCTGCGATTGACAAAAAAATATCAGAAATGGGTAGGTATTGCAATAAAAATAATTTAATGTTAAAACTTTTTTTTGTAGCCCCCCCCCCCCCCCCCGTTACGGAGCTACAGCCCCACAAAGTCGAAAAAAGCCCCATTTTTAAACAGTTATAATTAGAGTTCTATAAGGTATATTTCAAACCTGAAAAAGGTAACAGACAGCTATTTTTATAAGCTTTACAAATTTTTAAAAACCAATTGTATAGGGTTACCATACGGTACTAAAATTTACCGTTATTCAAAACTAAGTTTTACAAAATTTTTGGTCCCTCATAACTTCGGAACGGCTAAATCTAGAAACTTGAAATTTTGGGAGAAGTTAGGTCCTTAGAAATAAGTAAGAGTCAGTTAACAAAATTTTTTTGTCACGCTCCCTCTTTAGGAGCTGTAAGGGGTCGAAAATTGAAATTTTGCTAAAAATTTTGCCTTTAAACACCTATAACTTGAATACCTGTCAAAATTTTTTTTTATTTGTATACAAAATTGAAAGCTCCAAAACGAAAGTTTCAATAAGTGTCAAAGGTTTTTCTTAATTTTGACTTTGTCCGTCCGTCCGTCCGTCCGTATGTTTACAAAAACTTTTACACCGTTTGAAATAGAGTAAAGAAATTTTAACCACGGGTAAATATTACAAAAAAATTAATTTCGTAGAAGAACTTTTTTCTGTAGCCCCACCCGTTACGGAGCTACAGCCCCCCAAAGTTGGAAAAAGTTCTATTTTTAAATTGTTATAACAAGAGTTTTGTTAAGTGTATTTTCAATCTGAAAACGGCAAAACATTGCTGGTTGTATAGGCTTTCCAAAAATATAAAGCTAAAATGTATAGGGTTACCATACGGTACTAAAATTTACCATTTAGCTAAACTCAACTTTTGCAAAATTTTTGGCCCCATATATCTTCTAAACGGTTTAAGCTAGAGTCTTGAAATTTTGGGAGAAGTTAGGTCCTCTAAAATTAGTAGGAGTCGGTTAACAAAATTTTTTTGTCACGCCCCCTGTTTAGGAGCTATAAGGGCTCAAAAATTGAAATTTTGCTATTTTCAACCACCTGTAACTTTAACACCTGTTCAAATTTTTTTTTACAAATATGCAAAATTTACAGCTGCAGCATTATATTTCAACATACGTTAAAGGTTTTTCTTAAATTTGAAAGGGTCTCTTTAAATTGAAGAAATTGTATCTTAGTCTTAACCATTTTTGGTTAGATAATAATATTCTAGGTAAAATTCCAAATTTTGTTGGAGCTCAAAATTGATTTCCTAGAACCGAAAAAAATGGAAGGGTGAAGACAGGAAGGGGGTGAGCAGATCCATCATAAGTTTGCTAAGCAAAAATTTGGGAACCTTCCCCATTGAAGGGCTACTAGGTCTTCAAAATTAAAACTTTTATGTTTTATAAAACAGTAACTTATTTACCAGTGTAAGTTCTTCCAAAATTAAACGTTAACATTAAAGCTCCAACATTATATTTTGCACTTATTAACAGGTTTTCTTGAGTGCATTGGGGTTATATTCTAAGTATTTCACTATTAGTCATATAATTAATTATTAATGAAATAACAAAATTATAATATTATCATAATATATATTTTTATAAAAATAAATGATAAAATACTCAGTAAGAAACCGTATATAATTTTGAAAATGTGCTTTTTAAAAACCCTTGGTTTTTTTCCCTCACTTGTTTTTTTTTAAATTTACTGACTTTTCTGATAAATACAAACTTTACCGAACGTTTATGTAATAAAATGTGTAAAATACCTATATACCTAAAGTACAGGAACTCTTCCTTAAAGTAATGTCCCATCTTTGGTAAATAAATAATTTTGTCTATAAAACGACACTAGTGTATAATTTATCAACAGAAGTAAAGTATACTATTTTATTATTTTTTTTTTTTGATTTTAATTTGTCCATTGAGAAATTTCTGCAGTTGTCTTTGTCTTTTTCAATTAATTTTACCATCAGTGAAAAATAAATGTATCTATAACTTACCGATTTAACAATTTTTCACAGAGTTACAATTCACTTTGGTACATTGTCATCAGAATATAAGAATTAAAGTGAAAAAATTTGCTGAACATTACTTTACTAGGTACACTAATCAAAACTATAAGGTGTGTGAATATAATATGACTTGAATTACAAACTTTTGAACGTCGCCTCCTTTGGGCGATATATAGTGAGGATCAACGATTTCCGTATTCTGGATACATAATGCCAAGGTTAATTTGAATTGATTTGTGAAAATTTGATTCAACTAGTTTAACCCCTAAACCTCTTATCGGAATACGAAGCTTTTCGAAATGTGTACTCCCAAAATGTCGGCGCTCAAAAATTCAAAAAAATATCATTTTTATAGTAGGTTTCAAAAAAATATTCATTTTATGTCAGCCGAAATTTTTTATCGATAATTTGGCAAAATCCATATTCTGGGAGTCGGCATTTTGGGCAACTCGAAATTCTGTAATCGACATTTTGCTAGTCAATATTTTGGAAATCGACATAAATTCCCCGACCCTCTCCCAACTCCTCGGGTAAATTTCTTAAATTATAATATTATTAAATTTTTAAACAAATTTACAAAAAATGGCAATAAGTTTGACTACCTTACTGTAGTTCAGAATTTTTTTTTCAATACAGAAGGAATGAGAATATAAAAAAAACTCCATCAAGTCATAAATTGTGGTCTTATCTTTGTTACAACATATAAATTTTTTCCCATTTATTGAGGAAAAAATACAAAAATATAAAAATAGGACTGAGTATCAAGCATAGAAATTGGACCGGTAAAAACATTTGGTAATAAAAAAATACTAAATAGAAGTAAAAATGACCATTTTGTTTTTCAGTAATTTTTACCCATCGTAAATTTTCTTCAAATTTCCTCTTTATTGATTTTTGAGTAAATTTAGAAACACAATAGTTGAAATTATTTTAGGTGAAGCTTTCAAATGGAACAACCGGAAAATATTAAAGAAGGCCTGGATTTTTATTAAGAAATTGTTAATGGGATATGGAACTTTTAATAAAGCTGAAAGAATGATTTTTTAAATTTTACTTAATTATTGCATGGATTTGGATTATTTAAAAAATTATTTTTTCCACCGATCGGGAAAATACATACTTACAAAGGAAGCTCAACTTTTGAGTGGAATAGACACTATTAACCTTAATATTAATTTTTAATTGTAAATTGTTGAATTTATGAATGCTGGGTTTAAGTTAGTATTTTTATGTATTATTTTTATTTTAGTATGTACAACTTTTGAGTTATTAAGGTTATTCAGAAGTATAGAAAGCGCTCTCTCCCTCGCTTGGCACTTACCGACACCATATACACCATCAAGGCCTCTAATTTCCATGTACTATTCAAATATTTTTCAAAAAATTGGTACTAGTATAGTATGTACAACTTTTGAGTTATTAAGGTTATTCAGAAGAATAGAAAGCGCTCTCTCCCTCGCTTGACACTTACCGACACCATAGACACCATCAAGGCCTCTAATTTCCATGTACTATTCAAACTTTATCCAAAAAATGAGTACTAATCAAATTTAAGTTTAAAAAATTTATAAATATTTTAAATTTTATTAAAAATTTTATTCTGAGTTAAAAGCTTTAAATTGAACTGTTGCTATGGTAATAGTGCTTAAAATTTAACTATTTTTTTTTTATCCAAATCTAACTATAAAGTAAAACTAGTTTATTTTTGTTATTTGTTAGTTTGTTTTTTAATTAAATTTAATAAAAAAAAAAAGTTTCTTTTTCAAGTGAAACAAAGAAGAAAAAGAAAAACAAAAAATCAAAAACAGTGTTATAAAACATTGAAAGTTCTCAAAAAAAAAAAATTATTAAACTAAATTTCAAATTCTATGCTTCAATTGAGTGATTTTTAAAGTGACTTTGAAACACTCAAACTCAATTTACAATAAATATGAAATAAAAAGAAAAACAAAAATGAATTTTGCTAAAGAAACTTTTTGTTTCATGTTTTTCTCGAAAATTCGTTTCTTTTCAAAATAGTTTTATTTTGCAAAATTCGATTAAAAAACAAGTGAGGGAAAAAAACCAAGGGTTTTTAAAAAGCACATTTTCAAAATTATATACGGTTTCTTACTGAGTATTTTATCATTTATTTTTATAAAAATATATATAATGATAATATTATAATTTTGTTATTTCATTAATAATTAATTATATGACTAATAGTGAATTACTTAGAATATAACCCCAATGCACTCAAGAAAACCTGTTAATAAATGCAAAATATAATGTTGGAGCTTCAATGTTAACGTTTAATTTTGGAAAAACTTACACTGGTAAATAAGTTACTGTTTTATAAGAACATAAAAGTTTTAATTTTGAAGACCTAGTAGTCCTTCAATTGGGAAGGTTCCCAAATTTTTGCTTAGCAAACTTATGATGGATCTGCTCACCCCCCTTCTGTCTTCACTCTTCCATTTTTTTCCGGTTCTAGGAAATCAATTTTGAACTCCAACAAAATTTGGAATTTTACCTAGATTATTATTATCTAACCAAAAATGGTTAAGACTAGGAAACAATTTCTTCAATTTAAAGAGACCCTTTCAAATTTAAGAAAAACCTTTAACATATGTTGAAATATTATGCTGCAGCTGTAAATTTTGCATATTTGTAAAAAAAAATTTGAACAGGTGTTAAAGTTACAGGTGGTTGAAAATAGCAAAATTTCAATTTTCGAGCCCTCATAGCTCCTAAACAGGGGGCGTGATAAAAAAATTTTGTTAACCGACTCCTACTAATTTTGGAGGACCTAACTTTTCCCTAAATTTCAAGACCCTAGGTTGAACCGTTTAGAAGATATATGGGGCCAGAAATTTTGCAAAAGTTGTGTTTAGCTTAATGGTAAATTTTAGTACCGTATGGTAACCCTATACATTAAAACCTTATATTTTTGTAAAGCCTATAAAACCAGCTATCTTTTGCCGTTTTCAGATTAAAAATATACTTACAGAAACTCTTGTTATAATAATTTAAAAATAGGGCTTTTTCCAACTTTGGGGGGCTGTAGCTCCGTAACGGGTGGGGCTACAAAAAAAAATTCTTCTACGAAATAAATTTTTTTGTAATATCTACCCGTGGTTAAAATTTCTTTAATCTATTTCAAACGGTGTAAAAGTTTTTGTAAACATACGGACGGACGGACGGACGGACAAAGTCAAAATTAAGAAAAACCTTTGACACTTATTGAAACTTTCGTTTTGAAGCTTTCAATTTTGTATACAAATAAAAAAAAATTTTGACAGGAATTCAAGTTATAGGTATTTAAAAGCTAAATTTTTAGCAAAATTTCAATTTTCGACCCCTTACAGTTCCTAAAGAGGGGGCGTGACAAAAAAAATTTGTTAACTGACTCTTACTTATTTCTAACGATCTAACTTCTCCCAAAATTTCAAGTTTCTAGATTTAGCTGTTCCGAAGTTATGAGGGACCAAAAATTTTGTAAAACTTAGTTTTGAATAACGGTAAATTTTAGTACCGTATGGTAACCCTATACAATTGGTTTTTAAAAATTTGTAAAGCTTATAAGAACAGCTGTCTTTTACCGTTTTCAGGTTGGAAATATATTTTATAGAACTCTAATTATAACTGTTTAAATATTGGGCTTTTTTCGACTTTGTGGGGCTGTAGCTCCGTAACGGGGGGGGCTACAAAAAAAAGTTTTAACATTAAATTATTTTTATTGCAATACCTACCCATTTCTGATATTTTTTAGTCAATCGTAGGTAAAAAGGGACGGACGGACGGACGGACGGACAGAGTGAAGCTATATAGGCACATTTTTACAAAATTTTTTGAAAATGTGCTAAAAACGAACTTTAATAATAATTTAGTTCTTAAAACTTGATGTTATTAAAAAAATGTGTTTTATTTAATTCTTATTTTTTTCGTGTATAATGGCAAAGGTCACTTTATGTTCTAAAAAAAACTTTTTAAATATATGTATAGGCTTGTGACACATGTATATATTTTTGATTGAAATTAAACACGTGTAAATGGAACAAGATAATTGGACAAATCTTATTAACTTGAGGAGAAAATACTAGAGTTGCAAATAAGGGAACTCGATGGGAGAGCATGTATTTCGCTCAACATTTGAGCCTCTCAACCTGTGACCGCACTTTTAAGCTCAAATCATAAGTGGACTGATTATTTGAAAGATTGGGTGGGCTCAATATTTGAATAGACTCAAATGTTGAGTTAAACAATGATTTGAGTGGAAATTTGAGTTTTTAACAATTTTATATTTTGAAAAATATATTATAAAATTTATTTCAAATCTGATAATTAATAAAGGATTACGACTCACGAGCGATAAGCGCATTGTGTATTAGGCGAGAGAACTGAAGTTCGAGTCCCGCTCATTTTAATAAAACTGAGAAATAAATTTGTTGCGTGAATGGGAGCTCAGTCTAATAAAAGTCTCAAAAAAATTTTCAAAACTTCTCTTATATGGTTCATATTGAACCTAGAGTCAAGAGAATACTGAAGAATAATACTAAATTTCAAAAAAAGTGACCTTCTTCTAAAAAAGTCTGCCTAAAACCTGGTTAGAGTTAGAAGGTAGAAGAATATATTTCCATTTATTTGACTTATTATTACGAATCTTTAATTTTGAAGTAGGCAATTTGCAGCAGTGTATTGTGTAAAAGAGGATCGAATTCAAAATAAAGTAAGGAAGTGGCGAAATTTTAAAGTCTTAAGTAAACTCGAGTTATTGATTCACTCTCATTACAATTAAGTGTCATATTTTTTTAACTAGTTAATAAGTTAAATAATTGCATATGAGTTCAGTTTGTCTACATACTTCAATATTTTGTAAAACAATTATATTGCATAAATATCTGGTTAAATAAAGATTTATTACATTACTCCATAAATTGTTTGCTCATCCAGAATTGCACCCAGTAATTTAAGTTACACCACCATTCAATATAAATCTTTTTCAAAAGAGTGTTTTTTTTTTATTATTTTTCAAGTGGTTCTTTCTGACCGATTGGGAGTTAGTCAACCGTCAGTAAAAAGTTTAAACTTTTTTCTGAAAAAAAAAAATTACATCACTTGGTATTTAAGTGTTCCATAATATTTTTATAAATTACATAAGAATTGTTTTTTTTTTTTATATCTGTACAAAATCTTAAAGTGAATAATAAATATATCCATTGCTTAAGTAGTTTTTAATCCACTTGAAATTGATCGAAACGAAACCAATTGTTATAAATTACATCTGTTTGACCAGAATGTAATTTTTAATGCATCTTTTTTAATATCTTCTTTTTATCTATCAGATGCAACATGGAAGAAAGTGTAAAGTGTTAAGTGTTATAGGAATATTTACAAGATACTTGTTATAAAATTTATTTATAAGTACTTATAGAAATATGAAAATATGAATTCAGACAATCTCATGGAAATTTAATTAGGTGTAAACTAGAAGTTATGGCAACGCAATGGTTTGTGATTTGAAAGGAGGGTTCTTTTGATAAAAAGAGTTGTTGGAAACTTTATCAAATGCAGAATATCCAACTCTTCCTCTTAGAGATTCTGCAAAATGGAATACGAAATATTCGGAAAAGCTCTTCCAAGTTCAAGAATCAATTGAATGATTAAATACAGTTCTGATTTCTTTGTAAGTTCTAGATTGGTGCTAAGTGCTAAGGAAAACACCTAATGAAGGCAGACTCTGAAATAAATGAAAGGAACTGTTTTCAAGAAAATAATCAAAACCACCAAGTTATTGCCACAAAATAGTTCTACATCCTAAATTAAAACAGATATAAAAACTTTATGAGAGATTTAATGTTTTTGTAGATTTTACTTTTCCTCGATCTAGTCATTGAATTTGCTTACAATATAGAATTTAGATTAGAAGAACTACTCTTTTTGGATATTGTATTATAAATCAAAGACAAGGCAGCAGAAGAATGGACAGGAGTTGATAGTTAACAGATTTTAAGTTAATTATGATTCGTTAATAGGATCTATATATTACAAAATGGGCACAGGTTTTAAAAGAGGTATGACTGATTAATAAATGTGCAATAATAGCTAAAGTGTTCGGACAAAAGATAAGATAAATAATAAGATAAGTTATACACTTTAAAGTTTCCAAAAAAAACCATGCTGGGTGGGTGACACAGTGGTTAGAGTGCCGATCTTTCATGCGAAAGGCCCGGGTCTGAATCCCAGTACAAGTGAAAAAACTTTTATCTGGTTTTCAACTCGAGTCAGCTACCATTCGCCTTTGGGTTCAAATTAATGACTTAATTAATAATTAATAATTATATATCTTTAATAAAAAATACATAAGTATAACAATATAAACAAATACAAAATGTAAACAAATAATTCAATTAAATAATATAACTCACAGATATATATATATATAACTCAAATACAAAATATTACAGTATAAACCAAAATAGAACTGCATTTATTGAAAATATAAGACATTTCTACATGTTATAAGGCGTAGTACTATCTCATGATTAAATTGCATGTGGAATTCATTTGATCAGTTCTAATATATGAATATATCTCCCCGGTTTCGACATGCATATAATATATAGTCAGGCTGTTTAGCCTATCACAGTGAACAGTTAGCACGTAGAGGTGACGGCAAAAAAAGCACTAATACGAAATAAACGTCACGTAGTCAACCCAATTTTCTATTTAAAATTTGTTCTAAGCACTTCCGCAGTGTTCTAAAACTTAATTCCTCGAATCAATTCTAATTTCGTACCATTTGTTGTTAGTTATACAACAGTTTTAGATAAAGCTAAATGTGTTCAATGTGAACTTTTTTTATCACTTAAATGTCCAAATTAAATGACTAATTTTTATAATATTAATTTATAAAGAATTATTTTGTTGACGCTGAATCATTCGGCAATAATTGTTTTTTTTTTTTTATATAAATTTTTATTTTTAAAGATTTGATAAAAAAAAGAAACAGAACAATGATTAAGTATATTCAAGTCACAATATCACTTTGTTTGTAAAATTACACTTGAAAACGTTTTTTTTCGTATTATTTTTATAATACAAGGCCTGTATAAATTTTGGACTATAGCATGACTAAATTGCTCATGAAAATTGGAAAAAAAAACAAATCTAATTATAGTGAATATCGCTTTACATTGAATAGGTAATGGGAATAGGATGGGTATAGTATGGGACTAAAATTAATTGTTTTCGTTTTTTGCTTTCAATCTTAAAATTTTTGTAGAAAATAAAGAAATTATAGTTGCCCTTAGCAATGAATTTAAATTTTCTTTTGTACAAATTTTTTTGATATCTTTGTTAGTATTTAATTTGTCTAAAAATAAATTGTCAATTGTGTTTTTTATTTCTTAAAGTGGTCTGAGTAATACAAGTTGAGTTTTACATGACCATGAAAAGTTTATTTATTTTTACATTTTTAAATATTGAAAAAATGGTGAAATATGTAGTGATTTAAGTCTAGAAAACAGAAGAATTACGTACCCAAGCATGTATTTATAGAGATTAATGAATATTGGAGAATTTTTAAATTAATAAACCCATGATGTATATGCGATATAGATGCTATCTCACTTCAATATTTTCGACGTCTAGCATTCAACATGTTTATTATATGTACAAATATCTACAATGTCTAAATGTTACTGACTTCAAAATTGTAGATATGCAATAGTACTACAATATTTCTACAATCTTTTAATAAATTTAATATTATAAAAATTAATGCTGCCCCAGTATTTAAATTCCAAGTTAATTAGTCTCTATTAAGTTTCAACAATTTGCCAGCTTTTAAACGTTTTTTTGTTATAGTAATAGATTTTGAATCTAAGATTAAATCTAACACTTCTCCAATAGTTATTAAAAATTTATCAATAATCCATAAAATTTTTATTTTTTCATTTATGAACCCTTTCTTATACAATGTGAAAAGTAAGGGATTCAGGCTTTCTTTTTCAGGTGTAGCAGAACATATTATGTAATCAAATATTTAATATGGATACGACTGATTACATAGGTTAATAATTTAAGCGAGTTTTGAAGACATTTAAATTTTTGAGTTAAATTTTAAAGTAAATCAAAATTTAAATAATGATGCATAATAGCTCTTGGTATACGTCTAAAGATTTTATAGAAACTCAGCTTAAAAAAAAATTTAAATAAGTGAGTTTAATAAATGCATCTTTGACATTGCAAAAACAGTTCACAATAATTTTTTCATTTAATGACAGTTTGAAAAAATTCACAATTATGAGATGAGCATTGTCTCCAAGTTGTATTTACCTTTCTAGATCTTTAAAGATATTAATTATAATAATTTGACATTACAATGTGCAAATTGGGGATGTGAAATAACGCTTTTAAGCATTATTTCATTTTTTAAAGCACATGAAGACCCCGTAAAAATGCGATTTAAAACCCTAAATTGAAATATGACCCTTCGAGCTTTTTTGCACTTTCAAAGTTCAAAAACGTCTTGGACGAATAATATTTTTACTATTGATTTATCATCTAATAAAATCAATCTACCTTAATTTCCTTTCTGTATTTGACTTTATTACATAATGCGTGCATTTAAATATTCTGGAAAAATGGGAATACCCAGATTTTGAATTCAACTCTAAAATCTCTCAAAATTCAGCATCCCTCATATGCACATATATAAATATTCTGTAAAAGGTGAATATCCTGATTTTCAAATCAAGTCTCTTCTATTATATCGGTAGTTGGCCATAGCACTGCAAAGGATTTGTTTTTTTTTTTAAGTTAACGGCCACTGGTGGGACTGGCGAAACTGGCGAACTGTTGAAAGCAAAAAAAGGCCTAAGGGCTTAAGTTTATTTTAAAAGTGCAATAAAATCCGAATAGTAGTGCAAAAACACCCAAAGGACCTTATTGCACTTAAGAAAGGGCGTTATTGTACTTTGAAAGTGAATTAACGTTCTTTGAGCGTTATTGCGTCGGGCTTTATTTCACCTCACCTTACAAAGTTTCTTCTTAAAAGCTTCTTTGAAATCGTTTCTGAAAACTAATCACTTTTATATTTAAAACCTAATTTCATAAATTACATTGAAATTTAATGCAATGCAGTATGAATAAATTTTATTATCAAATAATACACAAAAAAAAAACTTATCAGCTTTTATCAACATTTCAACTGAATAACAATAAAAAATTTAAATTAAATTTAAAAAAAAAAATCCAAAAACCACCAAAATTTTATACAATTGAATTTTAAAATTACATTTAAATAACAAAACAAAAGTACCTAAATTCAAATCGCGTTTTCAAATTTTCAAGATAATCAAAAACTACTTTTTTAAGGACATAATTTTTATTTCGATTCTTTTTCTCTTTCTTACTTTACAATACAACTTAGTAAATCCATTCGTGCCATTTAAAGATACATTCATCTCAAAAACATGAATCCCACTATATGAGTGTAAATTTCATCTTATTTTTATAATTTTTCTTTTTTGAAAATTTTCTAAAATAAAAAGAAAAACTACAGTAGGAAGATGAAAAATCTTAACTTAGTAAAATAAAATAATAAAAAAAAGAAAACAATGAATTGAAAATTCTTTTTATATACATTTTCCTTCTCTTTCTTATCCTTTCTTTCAACAAAATAAATTCAACATTCATTTCCTTCCTCATAATAAAAAAAAAATCTTAAGAATTGTTAGAATATGGTATGAATGTTAAAGATACAAATACATGAGTATGGTTGTATATTATATAATTTGTGAACGACTTTCAGATGAGTGTACTATGGAGAATGAATTGTGTGTCTCTTTTAGAGAAGTGTCCTAATAAAGCTTAATATATTGTTATAATAAAACTAAAGCAATTTGAAAAACTTAATAGTTAACCTAATATGAAATGCAACACACGTTTTATATCAGCTGGCACTGATCGACCTCAATCGAGTTAAAAAGTTGGTCAATCGTCTTAGTAATAGTCATTTCCTAAATATTTCCCGTATACTAATATTACAACAGCTCCTTCTTCTTTTGACGCCCATTTTCGCTTTACTTCTAATATCTTCCAGATAAGAAGACTTCTCATGCGCTGAGCTGTATTATATTACCTTTATGCTTTTCAAAGAATTCCACTGTGCCAAATGAATGATCACCTGTCTCTTCTATGTGAAACCATGTAGATTTTGGTTGGACTCTACTGATTATAAAAAAGCAAATCTTTTTTTGTCAGTGATTTTCCTAAACTGTAGATGAGTCTAAATAGATCTATCATCATCGAACCTTCAAATTCACTATTTATCCGCTTTTTTGCCAACCTTAACTAATCCATAAAGTCAAATTTAATTTTTCTTTTCTAAATGTTTGGGAAACCCATGAGAGTACTTCGATCTTAAGATCTGTTCTGCATTAAATTCTCTATGCTGTCGCAAAACGTCTTATTGGCATTTTCAAAATGTTTCCGGTTGAGGTGCCCCTTTACTAAATGAATTAGTCATTTCTTTGCTATGCATTGGAAGAATAAGTGCTGCACTATTTCTTTTTTACTATGAAAGAGGTGGCATTTGTCGGAGATTCTCTGTTGATTCCTTGTCATTTGCAAAGTCGCAAAAACTGCATTTCATTCAAATGGTACTTAATGGCGCTAATAAGCTGGATAGATTCTGTTTATTGTATTAATTCGCAGAGAATGAGTCTCGAATTTACACAGAATGGTTCCGTTTTGCAGCACAAATGTTCGTAAATGTCTTCACACATAGATCACACATAGGTCTTCGTTTTTTCACAGAATAGTTCTAGCTTGCAGCGCCTAAATGTTCGTATACACCTTTACCATACACCATAAATAATTTGTTCATTTTTGCCAAGATTTTGAGTATTAGGAGACGGTTTCAGACCACAATTGATTCTCCTGTAGGCGAGGGAGAGATTGTAAGATTACTTGCCAATCTGATAGAATATAAAATACTGTCTTGCGATGTTTCAAATTTTCATAGGTACGGTGCTATTTAATTGTAGACTTCCAACTTCCTATAGTAAAAAGGAACGTATTCTAAAATTGTAATGTTCAAGTAAAATAAAGTAAAAATGGATTGGATAATACAAAAACAGGATAAAAGGATAACGAATGTTGTAAAAATAAAGGATTATTCCACTTTCTATTTTATTTTCTTTACTTTTTTAAAAAATTTTCTACGATTCATTTTTTATGATTCTAAATACACATTTTTTTTTCCTATTTTCTTACACTGTTTTAGTAATGACACTAGTATGCACTTAATTCACTCCTTACTCACTAGTTTTTAATTTTTTTTATTTTCATTTTCTTTTTTTTTAAATTTCTACTAACCTTATTTTAAGAACTCTCAGTTGGTATTTTCAAAAAATTTTATTTTTTTTAAAAAATTACTCTTTTATTATAAAAACACATTTTCTGTATTCAAAGTAATTATGTGATATTATGTATGTTTTAATGTCACTTGTAACTTTCTATTATACGTATTTGTAATAATAAAAAGTATAAATCTTAAAAGGATAATAGTTATTATAAGAAAGAGTTACTTTGATCTTTTTATACAATACTTATTCCATACATATATATATATATACCAAATATTTTCTAACAAATGCACATATTCATGTAAGCTTCAAAGGTTACTTTGATATGTTAAGCATTGTACTCATTTATATTTAGAAAAGTACAAAAAAAATGTAATTCATTTAAGTGTGGATTGGATAGCGCAGAGGCTTACAGTACTGCTCGTTGGTGAGCCAAAGTTCAACTCCTAATAATATAAATAATAAAGAGAGTTTTGATGTTCCTGAAAATTCATTATTTTCAAAATTTGTCAAAAAAAATATTTGACTTCAAGATTATACGTGATAACAGGAACATTATATTTCAAGTTCAAGTACAATTATGAGTATCGTTACACTCGTTACTTTGTCAAGTACTAGTATGTCCTAGATTTCAGTATACTAATAAAATTTAAGGATAAGTACAAGAATCAAGTTAAAATACTTCTAATTCCCAAAAAGTAATCAAATTTTGGATAGAATTACTTTTCTAATACGAGTATTTGTTGATAGGTACTTAATTATTTTCAAGTAATGAAGTACTCGTACATACCAAGAAATACTTATATGTATCAAAAATTCAATTATTTTCTAAGTATTCAAGTATATTTACAAATATTCTAATTTATAAAGTCATGTAATCAGTATCAGGTAATGGTACTTACAACTGTACCTCTGTACCATTTTACTTAGTATTATACAGATCTGGTGATCTTGTACTTGTTATGTCTCACGCGTTTAGAGTCTGAAAATTAAATGAGATTAATTTTACGAAAAATAATACATGTTGTAGTATATTACCACATTCCTACGTCATATGTCCTACTCTTCTGGCTCTTATATTCAATTCTTTAAAAAAGACTACTTTATTGCTCTAAACTTTAAGGTAGTAAATTCTAAAGCATTTTTGTGACAATTCAAAAACTTTATTATAAAGGTCTCCCTCAAAATCCTTTTTAGCATCTATACTAAGGAACTTAGAAATTAGAGATCTTCATGCTTACCAATTGTTAAAGAACAGCTTATTCTATAGTATAACTGAAGGAGCTTATCAATCAGCCGAAATTATTTGATTAAAAACATTTTAATTTTCCTGGCGAAATATTATTAAATCATTGAAGAGTTACAGGGGCGTAGATCATGTTTAATATTGGTCTTTTTTTGTAGAATTCAGCAAAAGATGTCCAAAAAAAAGTCTTTCTCACAACGACAATTAGACTGATCTTTGGATCTATCCTTTAACCTTCTTTTAATTCTGCGCCAGTTAAAGTCCCACAACACATAATATAACTTTAAGCAATCCAAGCACTCAAATAGAGGATTTATTCATTAATTTTAATCTGAAACACTATTTGAATTTAAAATCTTTTGTATTTTAAAAATTTATTGCACAAAATCTAATATTTTTAAATATAATTTTCTCCAGTGATTTATTTAATACTAAACAATAACTAAATTTAATTTAGTAATGCGATTAAAAAACTGTCAAAATATAAGAAAGTACTTTTAAATCAATTTTTTAAAGCAAACCAACAATTCACCTGTTCAAAAAATAGTTAATAAATTTCATCATAAAAATTAAATTTTAGAATAAATCTTGGGAGTTTTTTTTATCCAAAACATAGATTTAAAAAATTCTTTAGTCCCTCAATAAAATATAAATCTTTCAGATACCAATAAAAATTCTATATTTTCTATATTATTATTTTTTTTTCTGCTTATCCAATTTAATTTCAATTTATATTCAAATCACATTCAAAACATACATACCTACTAACATTCTTTTGAATATACCTTTCTCTATTCAAAAATAAATAAATCTTATAGAAAAGAATGTGTGCTATATAATAGACCATAGCCCAGCCCAATTTAACCTTCCTCAACAATCATAAAGATTTTCCTCCTACAATTTTCCTTCTATACATAAATTATAGAATGCTTTAAAAAAAAAGGAAAGAATTTTTGAGGATGTAAAATTTATTTCTTATAAAAAATAATAATATTGGTCTAGAAAATACAAAAACACAAAAACAAACAGAATATACTAAAAGAATTTAATATCTTATTTACCTTAAGGTTATAATAATAGGCAATAATAATCGAATCCCATTAAAAGTCATTTTTATATAACTATGGTAACCTCAAAAAATAAAAGGACGTCAATTTAAAAAAAAAAGTATAAAAATAAATATGGTACACCCTGTTGTCAGTGGTGAAGTCTGAAATACAATAAAGTACAGTTTCTTACTTCAGTATCTTACTTTAATTTTAACTTATTAATAAATTTCTGGGTTGGTTTTGTTCTTTTAAGTACGGGATATTTTATGCCGCCCTAGCTTCTAATACATATAATATTTGCGACCCATTATGCATCCCAGTACCAGTATTTTCTATGAATTTATAAGTAATGCATGCGTTCCTTTTAGCAAAAAGAATATATGAAGAGTAGATAGTTGGGAGTAGTTTTTAAATAGAACGCTAATTTTTGAATCAAGAGTAGATAATTGTCAGATTAATTGTCATACGTACATATTTGACGTTTTAAAACAACTATATATCTGTCATTTGATCAACTATTAAATTTTTAGATTTTGAAAATGAAGTAAAAAAATTAAAATTTATTACTGATGTAAGTATATAAATAACATTTTTTTTAAAATGGAAGAAGTAACTTTTTATTGGTTATCTAATAAAAAATATGATTTATCATAACCTATTCAAATGAAAATCCATCTATTTTGAGAAATTTAAATTAAATCTCAATAAAATCGGAAATATTTTAATTATCTACTGCTCTAATTTAGTTTTGTACAAGAGTTGGTGTAGTTGGGAGTAGTTGAGAGTTGAAAAGAGGAGTTTACTCCAAGTTCCTCCAAGTTTCTGGATTACTTTTATAAAAATATGAAATTTCAAACAAATGAAGATTGCGTACCATTGCATTCTAAATTTGATTGCATAAAATTAATTTAATATTTTTATTCTTATTATTAAAAATATATTTAAAGGAGTTTAATCTTATCTGCTTAACTTCAATAAATTTCCCAATTCTCCCAATTCTCCAATTGGGAGAGAGAGTTCCCTCTAAACTGGAATGTAGAAATACAGCTACCTTCTTTCTTATCACCTTCGTCTTCATTTGAAAATCTGATATTTAATTTAGGTGTTAATATGTTCAAGTTTCCTCGTAAATTAAATATCAGTTGCATTATATTTCTTCAACGAACCAATGGCAAATAACTCTTTAGATAAATATTTATTTTAACTAAAAGCCTTTAACATAAGTCTTACTTTAATAATTCGATTACTAAGTTACAAATGTCCATGGTGACCAAATATATTTTAAAATATACAAATATATAATATAAACAAAATAATTTATTACTAATAAATAGATAGAAAGTATTGAAAATGGGTGCACAACGGGTCACAACGCCTATGTGACAGGATGACATAT
The DNA here is from genome assembly GCA_963082915.1 of Dolichopus griseipennis. Classification (NCBI taxonomy): domain Eukaryota; kingdom Metazoa; phylum Arthropoda; class Insecta; order Diptera; family Dolichopodidae; genus Dolichopus; species Dolichopus griseipennis. The sequence goes on from OY720441.1 coordinate 359,075,891, forward strand.
GCTGTCCTTCATATCAAAACAACAACAACAAGTTAGCTTTAATTTTTTTACTAATGCAGCTCTAACATTTAAATTTCAAAATACACACAAGTTTAGAATATTTTGCATATTTAGTACAATCCCTTTATTTTTAGTACAATTTACAATTTCGCACAATCCTTATTTTTATGAACTGAACTATAAAACATTTATTTTTTTTTTATAACAGCTATCTGTCATAATATTAACTCTCTCTTTTGTATATATATATAAGTGTGGTAGATAAAATATTCATATTCATTTTTATTACTACTGTAAACAAATATTATCTTTCGATCTTTTTCTCCTTTAATTTTTTATTTATTTCATTCGTTTTTTTATTGAGAAAAAAAAAATATTATATGTTTTTATCCCAAATAAAAATTGAAAGTACTTTTAATATTATTTTTATATAAGTATTTACGTATAAAGTATTTTTTTTTTACTCATCCTGAACCTTTAATAAATAATCACCATTACCACCTCATATTCAACCTCATATTCACCACAAATTTTCACCACTCCAATATATTGTGAAATGAAAATATTATTTCAAACTTCAGTTCGAATAACACTTTTGCCAATGTAGTAAGTATACTAAGTACCAATATATTACACACATATGTACAAAATATATGTCATACAAGTGTTGCCGTCTAGCCACTTAAAAAAATCGCTTTGAATTGGAAATATAACAGAACCATTTTTTTTTTTGACATATAAATCATATTTTGAATAGCAAAAAGATCAAAATTCAATGAAATTCATTTAAAATTCACCTTCAAAAAAAATTATTTTAAATTCATTTTCAATTTTTCTGGAAAAAAATGGCAAATAAAAATAAAAATGGTATTTTATTTTATTAAATTTTATATTTATTTTTAAAAAAAAGTAATGCCGAAAGGAATTAGAACAGCTTACAAAGAATAAATGGATTTGAATGAATTATAAAATTAAAAAAAAAACTTTATCATAATATAAATAAGAATTATTGTTTTTAATTAAAAAAGGATTTTAAGAAGAGAAAGAGATAGAAATATAAATTAAAAAGGAAAAGAAAATAAACTTTTGAATTTTTGGGAAAAACTTTCATAAATTTTTGACTGATATAAATCGTAATAAATCTTTGATTTACTTTATAGTTGTGCATGTGTATGTGTTGCTAATAAAATATAGGTATTTATAATTAGATTTGGTAGAAAGATTGCTATGAAAGATTGTAACGGAATTGATAAACTTACTATATGTATATATTTATAATAAACTGTAATAAGTATATAAAATTATTGACTTTGTAATTGAAAGTGAAGTGAAACGGACGCACGACTTACACTTATAGTTTCTCACAAATTAATAGGCTTTTAATACACACACACATTTATAAAAATAAACACATGTTGAAGTTATTTCTGAATTAAGTTACTTCTTTACAGTTCTATTGATTAAATTACTCTTTTTCATATACACTATTCAGCTTTCCAATGCACCCACTTGAGAAATTACCCGTATTTGGTCACTAAAAAGTTGGACTGAAATATATCAAACAAAATTTCCCATGATCTACCTTTTTTTCATACAATTGAATTGAATTTATTTCAAAATTGTAAAAATACGGCATTACATACTTACATTCATACAATCAGCACCTATGAAGTAAATTGGCTGAATTTATGTTGAAAAGACATACAAGTATCTTTTTACCTTTAATAGAAATACCGGTCAATCTAATTAAATTTTAATGTATAGTTAGATGAAAAAATGTATTAAATCTGTCACCTAAATGGTCAATGTTTACTTCGAAGTTTCCCAAATGAAATTTAGAAATGATTGACACCAGCATAAATTTGTTGAAAGTTTATATTTGTAAAATAACCTTATTTTAAAGTGATCGTTTTCATTTAATTAAATAAAATGATATTTGTTTATGATAAATGTTATTTTAATAATTGACATTTAAGTCTTTTATGATAGTCAATTAAAATATTAATATTATAAACTTTGATACTAAGAAGAGAGTCTGTATCATTTATTTATTTTTTTATTTATTTATTAATTACGTACAATTATAAATATTTGCACGCATTTTTAATACCCTTTGCCAAATAGACATGTGGTCCAGCTGATAGATATTTCATTATAAGTTATTTTTATATAATTTTATATTATTATATCCTATTTATTGAGTTTACCCAGCCAGCAATCGAACCCGGGAGCTTTCGCATGAACGGCCGGTCCCACAATATTTAAAAAAGCCAATAATAAAGTCTCATTGGTTAACCGAATTAGTTCTCTCATTAATTCCAATTAATTGAAGAGATGCTCTGGATAAAATGTATTAGTAGGGATTAAGCTGCAATCCTTTCAAATTATTATACAATAAATAGTAATAAAAAATAAAATTTGCCTATATACAGTTTAACTCTGTTCGTCCGTACGTCTGCCTATCCAGGTGCTTACAAAACTTCTACACTGGATTTAATCAATCAATGAAATTTTAATAACGAACAAGTTTTATCTGCAGCTCCATCTTTTACACAACTATAGTCGCCCAAATTTCAAAAAAACTATAAATATAAAATCGGTAAATTAAAACACCGTTCAGTCTATTCTTTGACACTTGCAGATTGAGATGCATCTCATTGAGCTTTTGTTCTGTATTGCTCTATGAGATGCATCTCAATCTGCAAGCTTCAAAGGATAGACAGAACGGTGTTTTAATTTACCGATGTGCAAAACTAAATTTCCTTTTTTTTAAACTTTTTGCCGCTTTTCTACCAAATGTTATAACTTAGGATTGAAAAGAGTTAGATCCTTAAAAATAAGTATGAGTCATTTAAGAAAATATTCTCGTATTTCTCGGTTTCGTGATTGGAAAATTTTTCTGAATATTTTAATATAATTTTGGAAAAATCCTTTAATTTGAAATCCGTTATTTTTTTCCTTCTTAATACTATTTCAAAATCAGGATTATGTTTGTAATGAAAAATATCGATATTAAGAATTAGGAATTGAAGTGTAACCAAAACAAATTAATCACAATTAGTATTAGGACACACTGAGAATATCCACAATTTGACAATACTTGGGTTTAACTTATTTTATTCAACACTGCTCAGTAACACTTTGATATCAATAGTTGCTAATGATGCTTTATTAAATCTTCTTCTTATTCTATGGTGCTACTGTCCGTTGTCGAACATTGGCCTCTTTAATCTTCATTTTCCAGTTCGCTCGATCTTGGGCAGCCGTTATCCAATTTAGTTCTTGGAGCATTGATACTATGTTTAACTCGTCGGATCAGTTCGATGGATTGATGGAAGGAGTTGTGGTATCTTTCTATCTATTTTCCAATTCAATACTTTCTTCTGAATACGGGAATCTGGCGTATGTTGTATGTACCGGCCCATCTAAAGCGTTGTAGTTTGATGTATGTCACAACATCACTGTCGGTATTTATATTGTATAGCTCTGTGTTGCGACGCATTCTAAATTGGCTTTGGTCGATAATTGGTCCGATAAATTTACGCAGTAGTTTTCTCTCGAAACGGGAAAGTAGGCTGGCCGTCGCTTGGGTGATTGTCCATATATCACTGAACAAACATTTTTGTCTTATCGATGTTTATCCGCTATAAATCTTAGACTTAGATTATCTAAACTAGAGCCATGATATTTTCTTGGCCCTATTTTACAAATTCACAAAATATTCTAGAACACTATCAAACGTATTTTCATTATTTTCCCAAAATCTCTAATCGAACCAATGACCCAGAAATAAAAACGATTTAATGTGTTCTAAAAATGTAACCAACACCAACTGGGACAAATAAAGTTTAAAAGAATATTTACACTATCTTATATTACATTTTATTTGTACATAATTTAAACACATCTCGAACGTCCAACACATCTCAATGGAATAATAAATTTTTCTTCAATTTAGTTTTCCCATTAAAATAATCAAGAAAATTCCTTTTTTTTATACCCGTGCATACATATATGACATCGGGTATATTAGATTTGCTCCTCCGTTTGTAACGCATCGATCTAGACGAGTTAGATATAGTGTCAAGGGTACGTATCGGCTCAGAATCGAAAAATTAGTCGATCTAGCTATGTGTGTCTGTCCGTCCGTCCGTCCGTCCGTGTGTCAGCACGATAACTCAAAAACTAAAAGGGCTAGAGTCTTGAAACTCACACAAAGTCATTTTTAGACAATTTCTAGGTTCCCTATTGTTTTTGGTTAAAATCGGACCAAGGCTTCGGGGAGCTGCCATACAACTTTTTTGCACCAATATGAATTTCTTCAAAACTATTTATACTACGGGGATGAAAATTACACACGGTTAGTTTTATAATGACTCCGGCACTTATATGAAGTTTCAAAATGTTAGGGCCCCATTTTCGGTGGGCTGCCATACAACTTCCTTGCACCAATATGAATTTCTTCAAAACTAATTATACTACGAGGCTGAAAATTACATACGGTTAGTTATATAATGAATCGAGCACTTATATGAAGTTTCAAAATGTTAGGGCCCATTTTCGGGGGGCTGCCATACAACTTCTTTGCACCAATATGAATTTCTTCAAAACTAATTATACTACGAGGCTGAAAATTACATACGGTTAGTTATATAATGAATCGAGCACTTATATGAAGTTTCAAAATGTTAGGGCCCCATTTTCGGGGGGCTGCCATACAACTTCTTTGCACCAATATGAATTTCTTCAAAACTAATTATACTACGAGGCTGAAAATTACACACGGTTAGTTATATAATGAATCGAGCACTTATATGAAGTTTCAAAATGTTAGGGCCCCATTTTCGGGGGGCTGCCATACAAAGTTTTCGATTCAATAACTGTGAATCTAATGAAGCTACAAGGTTAAAATTAAAATTGGGCAGGTAAATTAATAGGGCAAGTTACTTGGCAAAGTTGGACATCACTCGGACCATCGGACTTTTAGGGGGGGCCAATTTTTTTTTTTTGTTTTTTTTTTTTTTTTTATTTTTTTTTTTTTTTGTAAGCTAAAGTTATGGGACAATGAATGAAAATTTTGTTTTTTGTTTTGTGATTTTTTTTTTTTTTTTTAATTTTTTTTTACGTCAAAATTAAGGGGTAATGAGTTAAACATATAAGGGAAGTAAATTACGGTTTATTTTATACGCCATAGTGGGTATGCACGGGTATCTAAAAGTTGACAAGGGCAACTATAATCTTCCTCGTTTTTTTACAAAAAAGATTTGATACTTCCATTATATTTTACAAAAAAAAAATGAATCAAATTTCAATTTTTTTTATTTTTTTTTTAACTTTTGAAAAAAACCCCAACTTTTCTGTTGCCATAGTTACCGGATAACGATAAGAAATTAAAAGAAAAGTATTATATTAGAATATATAATAAGAAAATTTATAAATTTATAAGAATTGTTGCAACAGCATTACGATATAAAATATGAATTCCTTTTATTCTTTCTTAAAATTTATATTTTTCTTCATAAAACAAATTCAAAAAGAATTAAAAACCTAAAATAAACTAAAAAAAAAAATACACAAAACATTTTTACAACTTTATTTTAAAATCATATTTTATAATATAAAACAGAAAAAAAGTTTATATTTACCGCCATTATCTTAACCAAAAGAAAATGGAAATATAACTCATAACTTAAGTTATATTTAGTTAGGATAATAATAAAAATTTTAAAGTATTTTAATGTCTTATTTATTTTTTTTATTCGAAGGATTTAAGTCTTTAAGTTTTTATCAAACTTTGTTTGCAAATATTGTTGAAGTCCTTTTCATTGTGAACATAAAGAACTGAAGTATAGGGAGCCCAAGTCAAATTGTATATTAAATTTCAAAAGGACATTATAAAATTTATTTACTTGTTCATATAATACTTAAGTCTAGTATATAAAAATAGGGAACCTAGAAATTGTTTGAAAAATATTTTGTGAAAATTTCAAAATTGTAGCTCCTTTAGTTTTTGAGTTATCGTGCTGACACAGACGGACGGACGGACAGACACACATAGCTAGATCGACTTATTTTTCAATTCTGAGCCGATACGTACCCTTGACGCTATATCTAGCTTGTCTAGATCGATGCGTTACAAACGGAGGAGCAATTTTAATATACCTGATGTCATATATGTATGCACGGGCATAAAAGTACTACAAAAGAAACTAAGTAAATTCCTCCATTCAAATTCTCTAGAATCATTTTGTAGAACTACTCTTCTTTGCGTACTCGAATGCTTTTAAATTTAGATTTATTTATTGTCGAATAGCGACTACTGGTTCTTGATCTTATATCGCCAGTAATCAATACCAAAATACTCCAAATTGAAACCTCTTTCAAAATAGTCTGAAATTACCATGGTTAAACAACTGTATTTCTTCTCCCTAGTTATTCTCTTTTTTATTCTTCCGGAAAGTGTTTGACTTTGTGTGCTTCTAAGCTTCTCCTAAATTTTAGTAAGAATTGTTCGTTTGTATTAACTGTTCTTGATCTATATTCGCCATAAATTTACTATATTAACGGTTTTTTAAACTCCTACAGGCCTTTCCCTTCTTTGACCATCTACATGATTTTTAAATCGGTTTTCCGATGCTGTTCTCTAGTCTTTTGAAGTATATATTAGTAATAATCGTTTTTAAAATCTATCTCCAGGTACTTATCAGTAATTTTAACCATATCACCGTAACTAATTTACAAAATAATCAGATAAATTTGTTTACCTAATCAGTTACATTTGATTTGGAATATTACAATTTTAATTGGATTCCTTATTTTTATACCCGTGCATATATATATGACATCGGGTATATTAGATTTGCTCCTCCGTTTGTAACGCATCGATCTAGACGAGCTAGATATAGTGTCAAGGGTACGTATCGGCTCAGAATCGAAAAATTAGTCGATCTAGCTATGTGTGTCTGTCCGTCCGTCCGTCCGTCCGTCCGTCCGTCTGTGTGTCAGCACGATAACTCAAAAACTAAAAGAGCTACAGTTTTGAAATTTTCACAAAATATTTTTCAATCAATTTCTAGGTTCCCTATTTTTTTTGGTTAAGATCGGACCAAAACTTCGGGTAGCTCTCGAACAGCTAACTTTTTTAACTCCAATATTTTCATACAAAAATTTGAAATATAGCTATGCACCTTGTAACATGAAATTATATGAATTTTGTTTGTTTTTGTTTTTTGTTTTTATACCCATGCATATATTTTTGTTTATTTTTTTTTTTGTATTTTTTTTTTTGTACGATTTCGAGTTAGAATTTCATATAATTTAAATGATGCGTAGTTTATTTAAGATAAGCAAAAAAGAAGACAAAGATTTTTTTTAAGTAAATGGCTTCATAAATAATTTATATATGTATATTCATATAATATGTATATGTGTAATATTTTGAATGAATCATTTTATCAATATGATTATATGATGCTTACTTTACTTAGGTTTAATATATTCGTGAATTAAAAATTAATTAAAAGAGATAGAATTGAAAAATTAGAGCTAGAGTTTTGAAATTCACACAAAACATTTTTTGGACATTTTTAAGGTTCCCTATTCTTTTTGGTTAAGACCAGACCAAGGTTTCGGGGAGCTGTCACACAACTTATTTAAACCAATATAAATTTCTTCAAAAGTAATTATACTAGAAAGACGAAAATTACACACGGTTAGTTTTATAATGAATCAACCACTTATATGAAGTTTCAAAATTTTACGGCTTCATTTGCGGGGGGCTGCCATACAACTTCTTTGCACCAATATGAATTTCTTGGAAACTGAGTATACTACGAGGATGAAAATTACACACTGTTAGTTATATAATGAATCGAGCACTAATATGGAGTTTCAAAATGTTGCGACCCCATTTTCGGGCAGCTGCCATACAAAGTTGTCAATTCGATAACTGTGAACCTAATGAAGCTACGAGGTTAAAATTAAAACTGGGCAGTAAAGTAATAGGGCAAGTTAGTTGACAAAGTTGGACATCGCTCGGACCAACTTTTGGGATGGGCTATTTTTTTTTTATGGTTATTTTTTTTTATGGTTTTTTTTTTTGTTTTTAAGCAAAAATTATGGGATAATAAGCTAAATTTTTTTTTAACTATTTTACTTTCTTATATTTTTTTTGTAATATTTATAATAGCATGTGGAAAATAAATAACGGTTAGTGGGTAAGCACGGGTATCTAAAAGTTGACAAGGGCAACTATAATCTTCCTCGTTTTTTTTTTTTTTACGAGGGAATGGAAAGCTCGAAAGCCACCCATTGAAACTATGCGGTGTTTCTTTGGGTAGTGTATGATTTTAAAACACCAAAACCACACCCTTTTTGAACCAAACTTTAGGAGGGAGCCTGTAATACAAATGTACAGTTTGGTTACAGGGATGAGGATATGGAAGGATTATGGTGGAAGTTATTTGAAATATTTGGATTATGGGGGATGGGGAATATTGGATGGGATATTTAGAAGAAAGATGTTAATGTTCTTCTTAAATTTGGTTAAATCGTACATATATACATTATCAACTTTGGGGAACACATTGATGGAATATGGTTTTTATTCCATAAACGAGATGAGCGCATGACAAACTAATTTCCATAAGCCGTGTTACGCCATCTAGCTAGTTCAACTGTGTAGATATGAGCATCTGTTGCCCTCCTTGTTTCCCTTTGGAAAATCTTGAATGGAGGCATAAGTTGTTTGATTTCTTTAGAACAGGTTAGTCCCTACAAGATATCTATAAAACAAGGTCAGTGACCCAATAGTGTGACGATGGCTGAGTGGAGTGAGCGTTGAGGTAACACTGGGATCATTTATAAGACGAATAGCTCTGTTTTGCACTTTATCGAGATATCCCAGCGCCGTAATGGGAGCACCAGCCCAAATATGTGCATTATACTCCATTTTCGGCCTAATATAAGTTTTATAGATATTGAGGAGATCAGAGGATGAGAAGTAAGTTTTGCAGCGATACAATAATTTATGTAACGCTTTTCCCGTTATCAACTTCTGACTTTCAAATTTGATTCTCGGGGTAGAAAATACTGAAACACCTAACTATTTATTTTCTTCTCCATGTAATTACCTTTCTTAAATCAATACAAATCACGACTTCATGCGAAAGGCCCGGGTTCGAATCCCAGTGAAAGTGAAAAAACATTTCGGCTCAGTTTCTAAGAAATCTAAAATCTAAGTTTCTACATGTTATAAGGCCAAGTTCTATTTCATTTTTAAATAGTATGTGGAATTCATTAGGATCAATTCTAATAACATGAATATAATATATGACCCCCTGTTCCTATTTCATTTTTAAATAGTATGTGGAATTTATTAGGACCAATTCTAATATCATGAATATAATATGACCCCCTGTTTCAACCTTGTTATAGGCAGACTTATTTGCCTAACAACTAAACAGTTAGCGCATAAAAAAAGAGGAATCAACTTTTGAAGTAATTGTAATATATGTTATTTAGTTCGATACTTCCGAACCCCGCAAGTTCCATGATTTGAATATGAAAACTTAGTTTAAACAAAAGAAATGTCAGAATTATAAATTTGAATTCGACTTGAAGCTCAAAAAACCCCCACTTTTTCAAAATTGATCGATTTTCAAAGACATATAAACTCATCCTTATGATCTTGCTTATATAAGCACAGATTCTCAAATTGCACCTGATATTTTTTCTTTACCTAAGTACATATCTAAGTTTTATTTTATTTTAACTTGTTGCAATTAGAAAGAAAGTAACTTTGAAAAATCGTTTATTTTCTGTACATTTAAATATAATTTTTATTTATATTCTTTTTTTATTAAAAAAAAGAAATAAATTCCATGAAAAATATATAAATTTTAAAAGAAAAAAAAGTTATGACAGTAGCCTGAAAATTTAAAATACCTATATATAATATTTATATATTTTTTAAAAAAAATAAGTAATGCATTAAAACCAAAACACGTGCGATGAAAAATCCTCTGAACATAAAATTTTAAAATTTATTTTTTTTTGCATTAAAAGAAATTTATCTTAAGATACAGAATACAGATAGTTATTGTAAAAGGTTTTTATTTTTTTTTTTTTTTTTGACATAAAATGTCAATTGAAATAATATTTAAATTTATTTCTCTCATAAATAAGTATTTACTAGTATATGAAATGGTATTTATTTTGAACTTTCAAAATATTATTAAGAAGCTGCACATCTATTAAAGAAATTATGTGAAGTTCAAAGAAATGATGTGTATGAAAAATAAAGTTTTAGAAAATTTTTCGTCATTTAAATGTATTGTATTCACTTCATCCGTAGCTGTGGCGAACACAATGAGATTACTCTGCAAATGTCCAGCACTATTTAGGACAAGTAGAAATGATTTGGATGGTTATGAACTCAAAGTTTCCAGTACTTCGAGCTTAGCAGCGAAATAAATCTGAAATAAAGCCAAATATAACCTATTAATGCGCCATAACGGAAGTGACATAAGTGAGGAAGCGCGAAATTATTTTAGGACCGCTACTAAAAGGATTTAATAAAATTTTAATTATAATCCTAATTTTATTCCAAATCCTTATTTTAATAAAGTTTATTCTATAGATTTTTTGGATCAAAATTTTTTCAAATTCTGTCAATTATATTTGACACAGTTTGACATTCTATAAGTCGCAAAATGTCATTTGAATTCAAAATAGTTAAACTTTGTTGAATTTATTTTACAAATTTACACCTGAGTTTAAATGGCATTCATTTAGTTTGAAAACTTATATTTAATATTATTTTCATATGACATTTAACTTATTTTTGACAGTTCTTAGAATAAATGTCACTTATATTCCTTCAAAACTGAAACGTAAAAGCTAATTCAATTCAGTTTGAAAACTTATATTTAATATTATTTTCATATGACATTTAACTTATTTTTGACAGTTCTTAGAATAAATGTCATTTATATGCCTTCAAAACTGAAACGTAAAAGCGAATTCAATTCAGTTTGAAAACTTATATTTAATATTATTTTCATATGGCATTTGACATATTTTTGACAGTTCTTAGAATAGCCGTCATTTATATGCCTTCAAAATTAATTATAAAGATACACAAGAGTAATGTGATGCAAATTTATATTGAGGGGAAATAAAGAGGAAGTAATTTTTTGGAACAGGCGGAAAAATGGAAATATATAACCACTTATATATAATTCAATTAAAATCTATGTTGCTATCCTATTCATATTTGATGTTAACAACTGATCCGAAATATGGTGTGATTGTATAATTAGTTGTTCAAAAATCTTATTAAATAAGTTTTGCGATCTACTTTTAGGTTTCATCTGCACAATTCACTTTTCTTATTAATTTTTAATTAAAAAAAACAATGCAATTAAACTTTATAAGAAACATAAGGTATACCTAACCTAACACTTTAAAAAAAAATATTAATTTAGAATCCCAATAAAACAAAAAACCTCACAACTGATAAAATATTTAAAATAATGCAGAAAACTAAAAGAAAAACTGCACCCAAGATTTTTTTTGACCAATTCTCAAGTTTTGGTCAAAATAAAACTTTTTTTGTAATAAATAATAAGTTCCTACCAATGCAGCATTATCTCAATTTTTTTTTTCTAAAGTTTTTCATGTCAGAAACAATATTTGAAGTAAATAATAGGAGGGTCAATGTAAAAGGGGAGGGGTTTGATGTAAGGATAGTTGAGAAGTATATCAGTATTGAAACAAATTTTCAAAGTTAGTTACATAATATAAAATGAATTTAAAACTTTTTAAAAAACTTTTAAAAATATTGGAAACTAAAAAAAACTGGATTTAGAACAGAATTTAAGTGTCCTACTACGTTCTATTAGTTGTACTGAAGTGTTATAGAAACAAATATGGTTCTTTTCTTTAACACCAACTTTTGTGGTTTCTATTTTAAGTTTTATTTTTAATTTAATTTTTTTCTTGTATTTGTTTATTGTCCAGTTGTCTTTGGTAGTTCTTAATTAGTAAATTTTTAAGAACATATTATGGTATTAGAAAGTTCTTAAAATTTTTTAATTATTGTAATTGTATGAGTAAACTCTTAAGAGAAACATGTCATGATTACATGTCCTATTTTAATTTTAAAAACTTCGGTGCTCTGTTTTTGATGTAGAATTTTATTGTTTTGAAGGGTTAAAGGATCATAAGACTTATGTCATGAACGTTCTGAAAATGAATTAAAATTCAAAACTGTAGTATAGACATTTAACTTAAAACTATTAAGTTAGGCATTGAATCAACCAAAAGAGAGGGGGAAAACAAAGTTCAGGTGCCACTCTTTTCGACCACCATTTGATTGATTAATGTAATTTAATGTTAAAGTTTACATTAAATCAATCAAAGAGCGAAGCAAAAGTTCAGGAACAACGGTAATTCCTCATCGTAGCTAAAGTTTATACAGTGTTATAACTTTTACTCTTCACTGCATGTTTCAATCACAATTAAACTTTTACAATTAAGTAATCTTAAGATTTCTAAAGCAGATAGGCCTCAAAATGAGAACTAGCAAATACTCTACTATGTAAAATTTTTAATGTGTTAAATTTTGAAAAAGAATAATAATATTAAAAAATTAAATTATATTGAATATAATTTCATATACAATAAGTAGATTCTGGTAAGTTCAGAAGACTGAGAAACACTTAAAACAACTAACGGAAAACAGTAGAACACTAAATTCAATAAAATATTTTAATTTACGATCGCAGTTTTAAATGCGTTGTATTTTTTGCCTTTTCCACTCCTTAAAGAAATGAAGGGCAATCACATTAAGAGTCATTTTGACTAGGATTCGGTTTCTTTAATCCTTTTATTTCCTAAGTCATTGATTACTCGTCTGTAACTATTGTATAAGATTATGAATACATAAATGTTAATTTTGTGCACCATCTTATATCTAACCCATGAGTTATAAATATTTTAATCTTAATTTTAAATTACAGTTATATCGTAATTACGATATAATTATACAATATTACGATATAATTTTATTCGATAGCAACTGACCGCGGCTTGAATACGAGAACTTTTACTTGAAAAGTCCATGTCTTAAGCACTACGCCACTGGTCAGATTTAAATAAGCATGACAGCTTATGAATAATTTTTAAAAGGTACGAAATTCTTTAAGATATTCGAAAAGAAAAGTTATGATGAATCACTGGGTCCGTGTGAAATGTTTGGTCGATCGTTCGCTATCTTTTAACCTACAAAGCTTAAATTCAAAGGTAAAGGTTAATTCTGACATTTTTAAACCTTATATTTATCATACGACCAAAACTAAGAACATTAAACTACAAATTTAAATCGTAATTAATTTTACAATTTAGAAGACCCTATTTACAGTATTTTGACCCATCCACTGTCCATATGATTTTCCCATATTTTATTTTATTTTTTATTTATAGTTTAAAATTTGTTTAACAAAATGGGAAAAAAATAAAATTTAAACATTTTTAATTTCTTATTATTTTTTTTTTAATTAAAATTAATTTGCTTCCATTTTACTCTAATAGATCAACTCAATTATATTTTTTTCAGCTATTCTATAACTATTTTCTATTGTACTTCCATTATACAAATTATAAACATAAAAAAAACATGGAAATAAAACGACATAAAAAAATAGGGCAACATTTTTTTAAAAGGGTGCTCTGACACTGTGCAATACGATAACAATACAAATTTTACAACGACAACAAATTACAACAACAACAACATTAACAACAAAATCTTTATATTTTTAATTTTGTTGTCTTTCTTCCCTTTAGTCTGGCGTAACAATTAAGTCATTCTTATAGTTTGTATCATTCCCAATTCTATTTTATTTTAATTTTTTTTTTTTTTTGTTATAAAGTATTTCTATCTCTTTCACTCTGAATAATGTAATTTTTCTCTCGTTATTTTCTCATTTTTCTCATATCTTTCTCAAAATTTTTAATTAAAACCAAAACTTTATGATGACAATGGAATCATCATAATGCAAAAATATATATATGTATATATATATAAATATATATATATATATATAATTGAATAAATTAAATAGAGCAGTACAACAAATTCTGCACAATCAAAACAATATTGCATAACATGGTATGGTTGTATATAATTTTGCAACATAGTAAATAAAGTTTTTGCACATGAATTTGGTCCTTTTAAGATCTATTCACCTGAGATTCATTACTCACATGAGATTTAATTTAGTTTATTTCCAAATCTTTTCAGTATCTTTATTAATTTCGAAGACAAGCTTTTAAGGCTTGAAAGGTGTGTGGGAGGTACCCGAAACACATCTCCAATAGAAAGAACGCTCTTATCCAAATTTGAAGTTTCTGTCTTTATTGGTTTCGAAGAAACGCTCGTTTGGCCTTCGTTCGATCAGAAGCTTCTAGGATCCGATTCCATAGTTCGATTTGGTCCATTTTTAAATCCCTACTTCTTTGTTATTAGTACCACAGTTTGGCATTGGTTCGATCAGAAGCTTCTAGAATCCGAATTCATTGTTCGATATTTTCCATTTTCAAATACCCTTCCGTTTGTCATTAGTAGCACTGTTTTGCCTTGATTCGATCAAAAGCTTCTAGGATCCGAATCCATGGTCGGATTTCGTCCATTTTTAATGCCCACTCCTCTGTCATTAGTAGCACAGTTTGGCCTTGGTTTGATCAGAAGCTTCTAGAATCGTTGTAAATTTGACTCAGGAGGTGACGCTGAAAAAAATACGTATACTTTTCCTAGCTTGCTTACTTTTGGTGGTTACAAGTACCGAACCAAAGCTAATATTCCTCCATAACTTTTTTTAGATGTAGAGCATAAAAAAGATCAAATTCATCTAAAAATAGCCAAATTTCATGTGAAACGGACCAAATTCAAGTGGAAAGAGTATATGGAAAGTATATGGAATGGAAAGAGTAATATTCAGAACCAACTATTATAACAAGAAACTACACATCACAATTTCAATATCATCTCATATTGTATAGGAAATATCATTAATGAAATGAAAAAAATAAAAAAAAAATAACATACTTCTAGGAACTTGTATATAACAACATATTTCTAGGAACTCTTATCAAAAAGTTTTGAAAGAAATTGAATTTTACTTTGACACGGCGTACAAATTCTATATTGTGTGTATATATGCATAAAGTAATCTGCAAGATTGAAAAATTTGTGTTTTTATTTGCAATCGCAATATTGTGAAAAAAGAAAGAATGTTGTGTTTTTAATATTGCATCAATCTTTCTGGGAAAATAAATTTTACTTATAATACAAGGGGAATATAAAATTAATTTACCGTATAAATATAAAAAGCGTATCACATCCCATCACATCGCATCATATCGTCCTTGTTATTTACAACTAAAGGCAAAATTAATGTAGAATACAGATGAGAAGAGAGGTTTTGGGGAAATATCGAATAAAAGTAGTAAAACTTTGAAAGGAATTAATTTTAGGAGGAATAAGAATTTAAATTTTATGTATTTCTTCGGCAATTGGAAAAAGTTGAAATTAAATTTGATATTTTGGTTCAAGTATATAATTCAACGGAATCTTAAATACTGCAGTTATCGGAATTGCGTGAATGCATCAGTCTTCAAATGGAAGGATGTAAAAAAATCAGCATGAAACTGTGTAAGATGCAGATGTCAAATGGAAGCCATATGCTCCCTCGCGGAATGACATGACAAAAATGGATGCATTTTTTAGGCTGCGGACACACAAACAGCGAATGAGTGATATTTGTCCGAGAGATTTTTAGAAAAAATATAGACACCTCTGTTTTAGAATAAGTCACCTTCCTTATACAAAAGAGACACGGTTAGCGCAAATATTTAAATTATATATAGATATTTACTTGTTATAAATTCGTTATAGCAGAATAATCTCTATTCACATATTCAAGGCCTCGATATGTTTTGAATACTACAATTTTTATATAATCATTCTAGATGCTCCAGAGTACGCATATTACAACTTGATTTGGCTTTCTGTTATCAAAAATGTAAATCGATTTCTTTTAAATTTTATATTTAGGATATAATATCATTATTGATCATCACTTACTGTTAAACACAGGCCTCGCAAACCTTTTTTTCTTCACGGCTTTCTACTTTAATCAAACTGCGGCCAACATTATGGATTTAAAGTCTTTCGGTCCAACAACGATTGCAATCAGCGCTTTTCATAAATCTATAATCTTATAGACACTGAATTGAGGTGGCAATTAAAAAATTGAAGACTTCAAAACTGCTTTAAACGATAAAATCTTTTATCCGGTACATTAGACGAAATCTCCAAATTTTCTAACTAGTTCATGTTAGATTAAGGTATAGTAATATATTCTTAGTTACAAAACCCTTAAGTAGCAAAGTATTTTCTAGGAAATATCGCCTAAATCCAAAAGATTGTTAACGAAAAACAACATACTGGTCATCGTAAAAACTTCCAAACACATATTGCCATACAACACTTCAACTTAAACTTTGAAAAATATTCATTTCAAGTAAAACAAAAATTAGTACAAATATATTAGAACTGACACTACAGAAGCCATCACAATATAAAGACAATCGGTCGAATATGTTGATAGCTTCTCCTACCTTAATAGCTCGTTAACAACAAATGGAGATACAGAAGAAGATATCAATTGAAAAAAGCCCAATAATGAAAAGTGGCCAAATAACAAGGAAAATTAAGTTTAGAATATTCCGAGAATGTGTAATGCCAACCGTTCTCTATGGTAGCGAAACTTAGCTGACTGCAAACAACATCAGACAAAAGCTCCAAGTATTCGTGATTAAGTGCCAAAGAATCATATCCAGTATATTCGGATCCAACACCATCAGTAATAGGAACTTATAGCAGTTAACAAGTACCGAAGTACCGGTAATGAGCCAAATCAAGTACAAAAAATGGAGGTGGATAGGCCGCATTCTGAGAAAACCACTAACTAACATAACAAGAATGGCTTTAGGATGGCACCCCCAAGGTAATAGAAGGTGCAGCTGACCCAAAAACGTCCGGCGTCGAACAGATACGGCTGAATTAGAAGATTGAGTCCAATAAAGAACTCGCATGAGGAGTAACTAGAAAAAATAAAAATACATTAGAACTGAAGTGATTATTAAATAACCTTTTAAACTGATTAGTTTATTTTTAAAACAACGAACCACTTTAGAATTCTAAAGTACATATTCTCTATGTTCAAGAATTGTTAGAAATAATACATGTACTTACTCTTCCAACTTATTTAAAAATATAAAAACTTTTTTTTAATTTCCTTATTTTGTTTTTTTTTTTTAATTAATAAATACTTAGTATTTTTAATTTTTAATTCTATATTCTATTTTGCAACCTTGATATCATCTCCAATTATGCAAAGAAAAACTTCATACAACTAAATACAACATAATCATTGCAACAAACCACAAAAATTATATCATGAGGAAATTTCTTTTTTTTTTAATTTAAAAAAATTGTATTAAGTTGTAATTAGTATTATTATTACTGTTGTTAATGTTATTAGTCTAACATATATACTTAATCTAACATATATACTTGTGAAGCACAAGTGTATGTATAGTAAGGATTCAGTATTCAGATACAAATATATACAGGATTATTTCGCACGAATTGTGGTTTCTCTAATTATTATTCTGGTGGTTGGAAATAATAAAATTGAAATTTATATTTGGTTCATTCTTTAAAAATGAAAATTTTCCAAACTGCAGAATACTTAGTAACAAACTCTAAAAACAAATTTTACTACATCGAATCGTATTTAGAATTTAAAATTCTTAATATTGCATTTTCTATAATAATTTTCTTGTATTGTTCCATCTATTGCTGTATCCTCAGGCACATTCCCCCTCCCCGATTCATACAGTAAAATTGGGGAGGTGAAATAAAGTCGAACGAAATAAAGTTCCAAAAACAATGGAAATAAAGTCGTATTAGCAATTTTATCTTTTATCCAAAATATGATTTTTAAAAATAAAGTCGAATGAAAAAATAGAATTCCCTAATTTGAGTTCGGTGACTATAAGATTCCTCCTAATTTACAATAGCAAAAAAACAGGTAGGGATATAAATATTCTGGAAAAGGGAAATACCTTGCTTTTGTACCTAGCTCTGAAAACCAAGAATTTCTGGAATAGTTTTTTCAGAATATTTATAAATTAGAAGGAATTTTATAGTTGGTTATTAAATTTGGGTTACCCTCTTTTCCGGGATATTAACATAATTTTGTATGCAATATGTTAATAAATAAGAATTGCAATCAAAAACAGAATTTAAGAAATTAGCTTAACAAAAGTTTGGAAACTGTACCCAATGTATATTAAATGGGTTAGTAAAAGGATTTTATGGTTATTTCCAAAATTAAAGTTTCAATATTTGGTTTAATGGCGACTTTAGGGTGTCAGCCTTCGAATGCTTTCTTGAAAATATATTTACGAAGCTAACCATAAGGAAGGGACTGTTTCAAAATCACGGCGGTATTCCCTTTTTCTGGAATATTTTTATATTTTTATACCCAAGATAGTGAATTTAAAATATATGATTATTATTGATTATTCAATTTTTTGGATTAGAATTTTTTGATAATAAAATGTAATCGACTTTATTTTATTTGTTTCATTTTTTTTTAAATTTTTTTTTGGAAATTAGATAGAATTGCTAATTTGACTTTATTTCCATTGTTTTTGGTAATAAACCCGCTTCGACTTTATTTCACCTCCCCGTAAAATTCATTTAAGTCATCAGTGTATACAAATTCATTTAATTTTAAATTACGGTAAGGGAGTTTAAAATTCTCACATCTAATGTATATCCAAACTATCTATAGAATCATCAATGAAATTCTTAAAAACATTTGAATATCATAATATTTTCGGTTGGTTAAATCTAATTAAAATTTCTGATGTGCATCCATTATTGTATATAAAATAAATGAATAGCAAATCAATATATGTGATTTAATATAAAATTTTTTATATACAAGATTTATTTAAAAAATCAAACAATCTTGAGAAAAATTAATTTTAAGATTATTAAGAATTTAGAAAAAAAATTTACAATTTGTTACAATGATTTTTTTAAAATTTTATGAGATGTAAGGTTGTTTGTAAATATACATATACTTACAAAATCAATTTAATATTAGATTCAATTAAAATTAATTAAAAAAATATCTATAAAAATAAAATAAGTTTACAGGTGAATAATATTAGATAGTAATTTTAAATTATAGATAATATGATTATAAAGTATTTTTTGAATATTATTTATTATTATTATTTATTGGAGCATATAATATTAAAAGTACAATTAAATTTAATGAATTTTTAAATTTTAATACATGATTTTAGAAAAATTTCATAAATTTTAAAAATTTTCTAGGAAAATTATGAATAAATATCGGTTTTCTTTTTTTTCTAAAATAGAAATCAAGTTTGCATACTTTTAGGCTAAAATCTTGATACAGAAATTTGTATGGGAAAATTCGTTTAAAAAATAATGAAATATTGTTGCATATATTTAGGATGAAAGAATTTTGTTTTATAAAATTAAAAATTGAAACTTTCAATTTATAAACGGAAATCTTTCTTGGATTTAGTGTACATTAATTTATTTAAATTATTTTTTTTTTAAGTATTAACTGTAACATAGGAACTTGTTGGAAAAGGGAGTTGAAAGGGAGAAATGTTATACTCGGGTTATTAAAATTGATCGTAATGAATTCCAGATTTCACATACAATTTAAACATGAGATAGTACTAGGCCCTATAACATGTAGAAACGTTTTAGATTTTCAATAGATACAATTGTATTTCGTTTATATTGGAATATTTTGTATTCGGTATTATATGGTATTCTATATCTGTGAGTTATATTAAAAAGCTTTTTCACTTTCATTGGGATTCGAGTCCGAGCCTTTCGTATGTAAGGGCTGCACTCTAATCACTGTGCCACCCAGCTGTTTAATTATTTAATATAATTATCGTCTGCTAATTTTCTATCATTGAATTTACTGAAATATCTTTTAATTCTAATATATCAATTTATTGAAAGATTTTTGAAAAATTCCAGGATAGATTAGACTATTGCTGAGCATCTTAAATAAGTTTTCTTATTATTAGATGCCTGTTTTTATAGACTTTTCCTAGTTGGAAGGCATTAATCATATTATTTATTGATTATTTTTTCGCAGCAGATTACAATTCAAGAATTCTCTGATTCTAGATAGAATTGCAGTCCTATAAGTCTATAACCCAATATTGTTATTAATGAAGGGGAAATAAATAAGAGAAATATATCTGTCAACTAAATAGGTTTCCAATGTAACAAGTTATCTGCTTGTCGTAGCATCTTAAATAAGCTTAATAAAACACTTCAATGCTGAAAAACTTAAATCATATTGATTGTCACTTAACTCTATTCAACATATTTCAATACAACTGAAGCTAGTATAAAAATTTATTATTTAGGAATTATTTTTAGAATTAACTTTAAAAATATTTAAATACATAAATACGAGTATAAAACATTTCTTTGGAAATTTGTTGAAATAAATTAAAAATCTGTCATCCAAAATGCAAAAATTCATAAAATTTATGAAAATGTGAAAATATGATATAACATAAAAGAAAATACAACATCGAATAAATGATGTTCAAATTAATGATCCATCATCTATTCAAATTATTGTAAAATTAAACACGTAACAGAATTTTTTTTTTATTTAACACAGAAACACTTTGTTAGTACCACCAACTGACGTCAAAATTGACCTCCATTTAATTCTCACAAATTTTCTCAAATATTATGGTAATTATAATTTTTTTAAGTTTAATGATTTTTTGTATTACTGTTACACTATTAATTTTAAAAATTTTTATTATATCTAACTTAGCTTAGACATGCCCATAATTGATTCATTTAATTTCATAGAATACTCTACTCTCAGCTACCAGAACGGTCACTCCAATTCATATCAAATTTCAGAGCTAATCTAAAGGAAACATGAAAGAAATCTATAGTAACAAATTTTTAATATTCTATATTTATAAAACTTATAGGGGTATACTTCTTTTCGGTATCAATAGTCAAATCACTGTACGAAACTTGTACTTTGCCTTTATCAATTTTTAGGATCTTAAAAAAACCTAGAAAACTTCCTAGAAAATATGTTAAGATTTCGGTCAATTAAATTTAGTCAACTACATTTTAAACTAATTAATTTCGTCTTATAGGGAATCGAATCAATAATAAATTGTTACACAAATGGAGCCTGGGTGGGTTAGTGAGTAAGCATTTAGCTTACTAACCGAGGGAGGTTCGATATCCCTACGGATCATAAATTTTTTAATTGAAAAAATTATATTTCTTTACAAAACCCCCATGGTGACCAAAATATATTAAATATCGTAATAAGTATATGAACAAAAGACTATAATAATATCAGTCAATTGTCCTGGACAAATTATAAATAAATAATTAATACTACAAATATTACCCTCCATTCCTGCTAAAGGTCTCGAGTTATAATTTTTCAAATCTTGTTTGAATTTTTTAAGATCAAATTTAGAAATTCTTCTAATCTGACAGACAATCAGTCAAAATTATAATTATTTTTATACATTTCATTAAAATATGACTTGAAAATTCTCAAAATCTCATAAAACATTATTTAAACTAAATACAACTTAAATGAGGAAGAGTGTAGTAGAGTAGACTGTGTCAACTTTGGGATATTCGTATGACCGTAATATAGACATTATATCATTCGGTAAATTACTTTTGGCAAAATTTTAAATACACAACTTATTATCAATTATGAACAAGAGAAAGGAGAAGTTGAAAGGCAGCTCTTCAAACCTCTTCCACTACTCTGACTATGTTTTATTCAGAGTTTAGTCTTTAACGTTAATTACTCTTCAGCAAAATTACAGACATCGAGCTTCATTAGGTATAGAAATTCTTTGAATGCAAATCGAGCGCACGGCAGTAGACCAATCAAATTTAGCACAAACTTTGGCCATAAAACTAAACTACTTTTGGCAAAATTTCAGACTCCTAGTTTTAATAAGTACAGAGAACCCATGGAGAAAAGTGCCTGAATTTCAAGAGCGATGACGGCTATTTCATTAAAGTTCATTTGTAAAAATTTTAGAATTCTAGCTCTTTTAAGTTTTGAGTTATCGTATGTACGGTCGGACGGACGGACAAACGGACGGACATACATAGCTAGATCGATTTACTTTTCGATTCTGATCCGATCCATAAATTTGAGACGATATCTATGTTCTTCTCTGCGTTACAAACGTAATGGCAAATTTATTATACCCTTTTCACCGAGTTATAATTACGGGTATGAAAAAACTTAAAATGATGAATTGGATTATATGTTGAAAAAAAATTAACCCTATCAACAAAGAATAAAAAAAAAAATAAAAAATAAATCAAGATTAACTTTTTAACAATCATAACATAACAAAATAACAAGTAATATAACAGATATTTCGCGTGTTGGATAGTTTAACACTATATAAACTGTTATAATATTATTAAAAAGATTTTCATTTTGTGTGTTTTTTTTTTTATTATTTATTATTTAAAAAAAAAAAAAAAAATTTCACACCTTCCAACAATAAAAAAAAACTAAAATAAAAAAACATATTTTTGGCATGCAAATGATATTAACGTAAACGTCAATTTGTAAAGCTGACACTAAAAAAAAAAAACAACAAAAACAAAATAAAAGCGAAATTTAAAATAAGAAAAATCAGAAAAAAACGGTATAAAAACAAAAACTACAAAATTGCAAAAAAATATATAAAAAAGTTTTCGGGAGAATTTCAAAAAAGAAATAAGTAGCTTTGGAAGTTTTAAACTTACTGGGGCAATCCCCATTTATTAAGGTACAAATTGTGTGATTTTTGAATAATAAAATTGAATATAAAATCAAATGATTGATCGAATTTTATGTGTGAAATGTTTTATGTAATGAACTCAAGTTTGAACTCAAAATACAAATTAAAGAATAAATTTGTTTGAAAATAAAAATTGTAAGTTGAAGCTCAGTTTTATGTATTCGACGCAATGTTAAATGCGACTTCAACTGAGTAAAGAAATAAGATTATTAAAATTTTAAACCTTTAATTCATTTTAGGCGTTGTAGATTAACTTTTTATCAAAAACCTTAAGAAAAACCCTTAGATGTTGTAAATTTTAAGTTTAAATTTTACTACTTTGCAAATTTTTACATAAAAGTCATTTAAATCGTCGTTTTACATAAACTTCATTTTTACATAAAAGTCATTTTTTAAATATAACGCCATTTACATCATGTCAATAGTAAAAATAAAATAGAATTGCTTAAGCAATACAAGATGTTTCGCCCATAACCTATTATAGAACTTGGGATTATTTTGGAGTTCAAAACAAGCTGCAAATTATTTTCGAGGTGGTACGGTGGTACGTCAGGAAGATTATAAGATATTAAATTTTTTTAAAGTTTATGAATTCGAAAACATATAAAGTGTAGAATTTCGTGCGGTCGATCGAACAAATTTCATTTCTAAAACTTTAGCAACCAGGTTTCTAGATCTCTTATAAAACGCGATTTACTAGGTATTTTTGTAGGGTCTATTAGTTTCCTTCAATTCATCTTCTAATGTAAAAAATTCTTCTAGGATAAAAAACTCATTTGGTATTTTGGGAATTAGACCTATACTCTCCGAGAATTATTTCTCTATTAACAAGCAAAATAACCCGCGAAAAATATTAATTCGAATTTAAATACTTAGTAATTTTATGATGATTGCCCATTTCTCCATCCCTTATTAGGGAAGAGAATTTTGAAAAAGAAAAAAATTTCGTGAAAATTTGAAGTTGCGTTTTTTTTTGTTTTTGCTTTAAGTTGATATTCTTCCGAAATTTAAAAGTTTTTCACAATCCTTTTACTTATACATACACATTAGCATTTTTTTTTTTTTTGAACGAACACATTTTCACACACCAACTTAAACCCCTTTTGTATGACTGTATGCTATAAAATACTACAAAAGTTAGTTTTTTTAGAACAGGGTGAGTAGAAAAAACAATTTTTTTTTTGACTCTATTAGTATCGTAATTAAATATATATATATGTACATATACATCAAATATCATTGGATTGAGGTGAAAATGTTGTAATTTACACGTTAATTGCTTTAATAAAGTTAGAAAAAAAAAGAATAATTTTTTTTTTTTAATTTCACCACTTAATTGAGTTGTTCTATAATTAATGACGTGAGAAACAACTTTTTTAGAGAGGAGGACATGGCTTTGTTTTTGTTTTATTCTTAAAAATTATGAAGGAAGGTGAGGTGAATTTTTATTTTTCACTAGAAAAAGTGTGAAAATCGTACAAGGAAAATATATTACATATGATGGTTTATTTTATATAGGTATATGAACTACGCAATGTGTATTGTATGTATGTATGTATGTATGTATAGTACGTATAGTAATTGTATATTAGAAAATGTGTGATGAAATTGAGTTTTTTTTCGATCGAATAATGTGATTTGAAACTTCTATCTTCAAATTTTGTACTTTTGATAATGATTATGAGTACAAGTGATTGAATTTAAAGTGTGGAATGTATATGCAATGTGATTAGTGAGTGAATCTGCAAATCCATTTCAGCTGTGGCAGTTAAATTTATGTTATATTATGATATAAACTATTACTATATCAATTATAAATTATATTTTTTTATTATATATGATCGGATCAGGATTTGAACTCGATACTATTCCATTGAAAAGACGCCACTCTAATCAGTGCGCTCTCAGTCAGATATTTAAATTATGTATATATAGATTTAAAGTATAACATATTTTCATTAAAAATTAGTCATCAAGTCTCTCTTTACGAAGTATGGGTAAAATACCAGATGCTGGTACTTAAGATCGAATTAGCTTTTCTTTACTTTTTTAAAATAAATGTAATTTAAATATTTTGAAAAAACCTTTGAAATTTTTACTTACATTACTTGAGGTTGATATTCAGCTCTTTTTAAACCAACCTCCATGCGTATATTAGAAATAGAATTTGAAGTTCCAGCATAGAACCAAATAAAAGTGAAATAATTTATTATAATATTTGATTTTGAAGCTATTCACAAATTCTTTACAAATTATTTAGAACCCTTTAAAAATTTTTTTTTCAATTTCAACTTTAATTTAATCGTATTATAAAAAGTTCTATGTGAAGACTGGGGAAAACGTTTTGGATGAAATGGTTATGATTCACATGGTTGCTTTTGCCTTGGATTGTGATTTACTCTAAAACGCTTTTGATTAACTTTGACAAGTTGGTTTTAAAGCATAAACGTTTTATTTAATTCATAGAAAAGGTTTTGAATCACATACATTCCCGTTATATAAAATCTTGAAATTCCTATTCCTTACCTCAATATATTCTTATTTTAATCTTGCTTTTCTGGCAATCCTAAATTTTTAGTTCTTTTCATTGCGACTCCATTTACTAAGGGTTGGGTACATCATCTCATCCGATGATCCGACATCATTCATCATCCGAAATTTTATTCGGGTTGGGTACTAAATTCCAAAAAATATTTCAAGATAGGAAAAATTATTTAATATGTGACATTTTAAGTATAAACAAAATAACAACTTTAAAACTCCTTCTAATTTAAAACCACGTATATACCTTCATATAAATATATATAGTATTAAATTGTGACATTTATTTATAAAAATAAGAAATTTTTTTAAAAATTTTGACGTTTTCATAGAAAAGTCGTTTTTAAGACAATCAATTTTGAAAATTAAAATTAAAAACTTTTAATTTTGGGATTTTTTAATTTTTGATTTTGCGTTTGGGATTTCCAATCCTGAATCCAACTCTAAAATAACTAAAAATAACTATAGTATGTAGTATGTCAAACAGGATTTCCTACAAATTCAGGATACACAGTATTTCCTGCAAAAGTATTCAATTTTGACATTTATCTATGAAAAATAGTAAATTTTTAAAAAATTTTGACGTTTTATGAATAAAACCAATTTTGAAAATTAACATTGAAAACTTCAAATTTTGAATTGTGATTTTGAAATTTGGGGTTTTGGAATTTTGAAATTTTAGGATTTAATTACTTTGGGATTCAGCCTAAGTTTTTTTTACCTTTTTCTTATAAACTTTAAGAACACAAAATGCTTCCTCAGGTGAATTCAGCGTTTCATGCAAATTATATTTTCAAAATTTTAAGAACAAGACCCTAATGCTGTCTTCTCAAATGAAGTAGAATAAATTATATAATTCTACCCAAATCAAAGTAAAACCTTTTTTAAATCAAAATATCTAATGAAAACATATATTTAAAAATAATTAAAATAAAATTTAAATAAATACTAAAATAACCTCTATTGTATATGACAGTTTCAATATTTTTCAAATGACCTTTTAATAATACCGCGTCCATTGTCCAATAAATTAATAGTTTAAATTTAAAAAAAAAAAAATTTACAAAGAATTATTCTTATGGTTCACAATTTAATTGAAAAACTCATAAATTTCACACCTTTTTTCAATTAAATTTTCAATTTTAATTTCTGTCCAAAATTTAATTTTAAATTTTTTTTTTATTTTCTTTTTTTTTTTGTATAAATTTTACATAACATTTAATTGATTCTAAAATATTTATTTTATTATTGTAATTATTTCCGTGTATAAATTTACAATTAAAACAAAAACCAAAAAAAAAAACAAAAACTTTCCAAAAACAAAGATAAAAGGACGTTTTTATT